>JASDQU010101873.1:11474-25450 GCA_032191745.1 Picea mariana
AGAGTAAACGAAAAACTATTGGACATGGAACATGGGAAGAAAAAAAAACCTTTGCATGCATTCCTCTACATTCCTGGTTAGGAGTTCTTTGCAGTGTCTAGTTTTCCTGTTTGTTTCTATGAACAAAAGCACAAAACAAAATGGATATGAAAATAAGTTAACATGTAAAGGAAAAGGCAAGTACTATGTACATATACTAAATAAAATAGAATAAGATGAATAGAGTAACAAATAGTTTTAGAAGAATGTACCTTTCTTTTTTTTAAGTTCATTCAAGTTTATATATATATATATATATATATTTTATTTTTTATTTTTCGAAAAAAAAAATTGTGACCAAAAGAAATTACAAACGAGGGAAAACTAAGAAGTTGGATATCTCGATTTTCTACAAAAAGATATACATATATGTTTTGAAGCATAAACATATGATTCTGCAATATGCGTAATGTATATTTCATAATTCAAGTGCAACACCAACTATGTGGTGACCAGACCAATATGGGTACAAATCAGGAAAAACTAAGAAGCTGGATAATTTGTTTTTTTTTTGCAACAAGTTATACAGATATGCTTTGAAACATAGAAATATGACTTTGCGATATGTTTGATGTATATTTCATAATTCAAGTGCAATACCAACTGTATCATGATCAAACCAATATGTGTCTAAGATAAATATACTGTAATGCGGAATGGGCACATTTGACCACACATGGTCAATAAGTGTGTTTTGCAAATGGCTTGCATTGTTCAAAAGAAAGCGGAGACTGTATTTGCAGATGTAGTTTTCCAATTTTTTTGTTTTGACATTATTTTGTAGCATGTCAATATTGAAGTCTCCTACAAGCACAATGGGTCTGTTCAGATGGAAATGGCCCAATTAATTGGAAATAACATCTACTAAGTTGGAGAATGTTGCATGGTGAGCAACATACAAATTCAATATTGCAATTTATGTTTCATGGAAAAATATCTTTGCAAGCACCACCTCAACATTATTTTCTTCAAAATGTATATGGTCCAAAATTGGTACATTTTTTTTCACCATTATCATCACCCCATGTGTAATGTAACTTGATAGGCAATTGTGATTTGGGAATCGTCTGTTCTGCATGCATAATGCCATGTATGTTTCATGCAAGCACAAAATATCAGATTGCAGTGTATCATAGTCATTGATTATATAATCCATGTGTGCATTTAATATGCGTGTGTTAAGCGACAGAATTGATACATATGAATTTGTTTGTATGAATTGGTAATCATATTACAGTTGCCATTTTTCGGTGGTCTTGAGTCGTTCCATTTCAATATCAACTTTATGTTTGACTTTGAAGTTGTCTTTTGTAAGAGGACTTAGTAAATACAAGGAGTATATGCTTCTCACACGAGACAATGTTGTGTATACAAGTCCATGTATCTAAATTCTAGCAGGCTTAAATGCAACATTATCAAGTGTTAGTCCTTGCGATCTATGGACTGTACGTGCACATGAAAGTTTAATTGGAAACTGATTTCGAATCTTTAGTCGACCTATCTTTGTTGATGTCGATATTGGCTTTGATATTCGAAAAATAGGTGTCCAATCACTTGCAGTGTTTGAATTATATATATAAGCCAACTTGCTTGCTTGTCGCTTGCCTATATGCGGTTCATGGAAGTTAATCCAAATGACATCAAGTTTTCTTGTTTTCATATAGCCTTTGAGTATTCCATATGCACCATTGACCAAGCCATCCCGTGAATCATAGTTACAGGCATATATTTCAACCAACATTTCTAATTTCAGGACAAGCTGCAAAGGTAAAGTGGTTGTATGCTCATGACGTGGCACATTTCCATGGTTGTCTTCTTCCAGGTCAATTGAATTGATGATGATATCATCGTCATGCATGAGCGATAGCATGTGCCCGTTATGCATTAAAAAATCCTTATTTATGTAGAACAAGTAAGGGAATGTTGGGTCTGTTGGTGCAGGCCACAAACACCTCGAATTGATATATGTTAAGTCATCATATGTTTGACTGTTTGTCTGCATTCTATTCAAAACTGCATTGAATGTTTCATATATCTGGTGCATTTTAGTATGCAATTCAAAGCATTTAATATTGTCTCTCTAGAAATCATGCATCACTATTTGCATGTTAATTGTAGGTTGTTCAAATATCAAAGCATCTTGGATGGGTTGTGCCTAGTAAAGATCCCCACAGAATATCATGTCAATGTTTCCAAAGTATTTTGTGTGCACATGTTTTATGCTTCGTAGTCGGTTGTCAATGGAATAGAAGAAGCGACTTCCAATAAAATATGATTCATCTATAAAGACAAGTTGGAGTTCATTATAAAGCTTAGACAACGTATCCAACATTTCCTTGCTAAGTGGAAGAAACTGTGACTTGTTAAATGGCATTAAAAATGCAGAGTGGATTGTTGTTCCACCTGCATTATATGAAATTTTTCATGTCTATGCAACTATTAGGCCCTTTGGTTTCATAGGATCAAAGGAATTGTTTGAATCATAGATTCGTATAAGCATTTGGAACAATTCTTTTGCTATGAATGTCTTGCATGTTCCTGCTTCGCCTGTAAGGAACAAGTGCACAGGAGTGTCCATGTTCAAGCGTTTTTTAAGCGCAATGTCCTTTAGAATTGTTTTTTGTTCTCGATTCAAAAAATGTATTATTCTATGGTATTCATTATTTTCAATTAGGAAAGGATGTTTTGTGACTTGAAAACCAAGATTGGTACTTTTTTAACTTCCACCTGCTTGAGGACGAGGCAAATCCTCTTGTAAGTCATAGGACTTGCAAGGAGTTCTGATTTTTTTTCGGTTTGTGAATGCATCATCAAGATTTTCAGGGTTTTCTAGCTCATTAACTGCAATTTTTAGATCACTCCATGTTGGATTAACATTGTAAGTAAATCTAGCTTCATTGATTTGCACTATAGTCTCAGAGGCAACATACACAACCTCCCATGTAGAGAAGTTATGTTTTAATGTCACTTTGTTTTCATCGAACATAACGTATAGCATTAGTTTTTCTCTACAATGATTTTCATAGTCAGGATGTTTATTGTATTTGACAAATTGTATCGCAGAGGATTTTTTTCTTTTTGATATGGGCGCACATTTTTTTTTGTAATGCAATACGAATTCTACTAAGAAGATATGTCTAATAGGATATGGAAGGTGGAGGTAATAATCAATAATAGAGCATATTTTGAATTGTCAAGCTCTTGTTCTAGAAAAACCGGTGGTTTAAGCACAAATGTGCATTTCTCAAGTGGAGATATGTTTATGAAGACACATTTTCTTGAACTACAAGTGAGGGTCAGGGAAAGTGCAATGTGAACTGCTTGTTGAGTATACATTTGTTGAAGATTAAGAAATGTATTTCCAAGTGTGCGTATAATTTGTATGTCATCAATATGACTTCTTTCATGTTCTTTGTGTATTCTTCTGAATGCACTTGTCATATATTTGTCAACCTTTGTCATATACGAGGTACAATACGATGATGCAACATATGAATTGAACACGTACTGTGCATCTATATTTTTTTTCCACATAACTGGCATGTCCTTGGGGAAATTGTTGTTCCAAATATGGGAAAGTTTTCATTTAAGGAAAACTGTTGGTTGTTTAAGCGTAAATTGTACGGATTGGATGTACTCATCTTCTAATAGATTTAGCTCTGTCAGGAAGTAATCGAAGCTCATCATCTCAGAAAAATCTCCTTGTTCTAGAAATGTGAACGAGGATTTAGATTTCTCAACAACAACATTATCCTCTAAACTAAGTGGCTCTATGATTCTTCTAGCTCTCATTGGCGGCACGGAATAGTTGTATCTGCAATGCGAGTTTTTTCGTTTTCTACAACTTCTTGTATGATAATGTCTATGAACTTTGGAAAGTTCTGGATCCAAATGATATGTGTTTCATGTTATGTATTTTTCCACAAATTGCTCGATCTTTGAATTGTTTTCATCTCCATAGAATGGTGCACCCTCTATCTCCAATAGTGCGTGGTCATGTTCATTCCCCCTATTCTGGAATTCAATCACAGAAAAGTATTCTGATATTTTTCTGAAAAATGTTTCATCATGGCATATCAATTGTCTCAAAGCATTTATTCTATGTCTCTAGTAGCGAGTACATGTCACTGGGTTTTTTCTTATGAGGTAGTTAATGTCATTATTTTCCAGTGTATCGGTTTGTTTTTTACATTTCTTGTTCCTATGTAGGTCAGATACGCCAGCCACCAATGGATCCTAGCAATGCTCTGCACTTGTAAATGTGATGAAAAATGTTGGCGATCCCAATTGTCGAGTCATTGCAAAAATGGTTTTCTTGTTTTGTTGAAAATAGTCAGGAGAGGTGCGAATGTTTTTGAAATCTATGTATCCAATATCAGATTTCAGAATTTTTTCTAGGTTTACTTTGTACTTGACATCCTTGGCCAACAACTTTATTCCTTGTAAGTGGCCTTTTCTTATTCAAATCCACATGTAAGACAAAACTTTCTCTATTATTATGTGCATTGTTTTGAAAAACAAGTTTGTTATGTGATAGGAGAAGTCACCGCTTGAATGTAGCAGCACCCATTGGACTATTTTATGAAAACTGAATCGTTTTGTAATGTCAGTGGCATGTGGATCTCCATAGAAGAGTGTTGGGAAGTTCATTTCCTCAGCAATATTTTTCTTGAATATTCCAAGTGGATGTTACCCCTCAACAGGTGCAATTTCGACAATCTTGTCGTGCAAGTCATGAATGCACTGTGAATCAGTGAATCCATGCACCAATGCCTCAATAGGTGTTTCATTCTCTGATTCATCACTTGTATCAAATTCACTAGCATTTTCAAGAGTCTATGCAAAGTTGGCATCCTCTTCTCCAAGAACATTGTTCCAGTTCTCATTTATACAAATGTTTTGTGCCTTCTACAGGGCCCAGGAACATAATTACTTTAATGCTTTCATAACAACATGCACATGCACTTTGCCTGTCTGATATGCATTTTTGTATCGCAAGCGTCTTTTCAGAGCCACAACAATTTTCATTGTATTGCTAATGAATTTTGGCAACGCTTTTTGCACAACATCTAGCTGAACAGGAACAATAATAATTGATCATGTTAAGCCCATCTGGGGTCATTTATAGCCTCAGGGCCTGATTTGTGAAAATTCAATTCGCAGAGACACAAGTCTCTCTTCAAGTTCTGTAAGTGCACTTACATCTGGTAGTGGTGTATTACATCTTATTTGGTTAGGGGTTGAAAATTGTGGAAGTTTTCCATTTTCAAGTGACAGTTTGCATGGAAGACAAATTTTTCCTTTGGAAAATGTTTTATCATGTGCTGTCAAGCGGAGGTATTCTGCTTCCAAATCAAGCATGAAAGACTTACTATTTTTTGCAAAATTCAATCTTTCACAAATTGCACATGCAATGGAAGGAGTGTCTTTAATTTGTTTCTTGTAGGTCTGTCTTGCATCTTTCTTTTGCAGGGAAGTATGGGTAGAAAGTGCTTGTTGGTTTTCATTGGTAGTAGTGTATGGTGTTGCTTCTAGCCCACGAAATGTGACAGTTGTGTAACCATTGTGGGATATGCGACCGTACATGTTTATTTTGTGTTGTGCACGAACAAATTTATTTAGATTGTGATATGTGTGTTTCTCTCTAAAAGGAAGCATACCAATGTATTTTTTTCTCTCACACATGACCTTTTTAAAGTTGTGGTAACTTACTCTACATTTTTTGTCCAAGGGCAGGATGACCTGATGGCAACTGGGATGAATTTCACTCTGATTTAGGTTGTGATAACTTAGTCTACGTTTTTTGTTTAATGCCTCTATGGCCTCATCACAACTGGGACGAATTTCACACATAACTTTTTTCAAGTTGTGATAACTTAGTCTACGTTTTTTGTTTAAGCCTTGTATGGCCTCATCACAATTGGGACGAATTTCATGCATGACTTTTTCCAAGTTGTGATAACTTAGTCTACGTTTTTTGTTTAAGCCCTGTATGGGCATATCGCAACTGGGAGGAGTGTCATTCTCACTAAAAAGCATGCCACATGTATGCAGATTCGATGTGGTTTGGGTAGCATGGACATTGAACCCTGAAACAGTTATATGCCCAAGCAAAGGTTGATAATGGATATGTGTTGTATATGTTTTCAATGAGAGGATTTCAATTGTTTGATCGTAATTTGAATGAATAGACTAGGAATGGACAGTGCCATCTAGCAGGGCCGACCAGACCTGGATATATACTCTGAATATGATAGACAACCATTGAAAACAGAATCTGCAACCTTCCACATTTCCTTTTTCATATGGCAGCGCCATGTTTACAAGGTATTCTTGCCAACTTCCAATTGTCAACATATTTTCTAGGAGATATGGAAAAAGTTGGTGATGCAAGCAACTAACAGCTTATTGGTTGTCACCTATAATTGCATTGCAAAAGGACTGTACAGTGTAAATCTTTAACAATTTCACATCGAACTCTACTGCTACCAAACAACAAATTGTATTGAAAGGACTATCTCCACAGCTAGACACAACAGTTGTTGCTAGTTGTAAACCATGGCAGTCTATGCGATGCATAATCTATTTCCGCTGTGATTCAAGGTCTTTGAAATTGAGGTACAAGTAAATATGAGGACCTTCAAGATTGCATATGGGCGATTTTATGAAAAGTAGTGGTTCATAATGACCACTGACAATATTAGCATCACGGAACAAGATGCAATATGGATTGTTAGATGCAATTTTGTGGAATAGTAGATATCTTGTTTTTCTTGTCAATGACCATATTCCAATTGATATATTGAGCCCATTATACATCCACCATATACAAAATGTATCTCCCCAAAGTCCCCTCTCATGTGCAGGCAGAATTGGAGATGCACAAACGTGCATCTTTGAAAAATACGTGGCGACATCATGTATTCCATGCAACTACCGAAGAAAATTAGATTCAAATTCGTATTCATACGACTCCAATGCCTCAGCATCACCATTTTTTAAACAACCCAAGAAATAATCTATCAATCCATTGCGCAGGTCGATCGAGGAATAACGGAAATGCAGTAGAACTTGAAATGCATCGAAAAGACAATCCCCTACAGTATACAAGAATGCATCCAATCTAAAAATGCCATTTCTATGCAAGACCTCGTCAATGTTGTCATGTATAATGGAGTGTGTATCTATTTCATATAAATCAACATCTATTACTTGTTCCATCTTTTGAACTGTGATTTTGAAGCTGTTTCTTAGATACTTTCATTTTGCATGAAAACAGAGAAAAGGGGAAAAAAATAATAAAATGAGGAAAAAAAAAGTAAAACAAGAAAACTACAAGCGTCGAACTGCGTACCAATCCCCATATGTATCCTTCAAACTTCTTCTTGTCAACTTCAATCCCCCCTATCCCCATAGAAGATGAAAAGAAAAAAAACCCACACTGGAAAGTAAAACAAACATAAGAATCAACACAAATAAATAACACCATAAATTTACCGAGCAGAAAGACGGATTTGAACCTATTCATGGTGTGCATCCTACAAGCTTCTCAGAGGCAGAAAAAGTTCTGCAAAATAGAAATGACAGGAAAAATGAAACAGGTGGATGCATTTTTCCGACCCAGAAAATAAAAGCGTTCCCTGCCTCTACACCTCGGTGGATGGTTCACTCTTGTGATAGCTCCGAACTAGTTTTTGAAAGCCCCTCTGCACTGCAATTTTTGAAATAGGTATGGACATGGTAGATGACATATGAATACACATGGTTTACAGGAACAGAAACTAAGAGCACATAGAAATATGGTATGCAACGGAATTTCAAGGCAGGGACTCCCACCATTGAAAAATAGCAATGAAACGATGGAAAATAAACTTACCCGTCAATGAGGGATGACAAGAGCTCATCCCCAAAATCTGCAAACCACAACAACAGGTCAAACAACTTGCAAATTTGAAGAACAAGAAACCAATGAACAACCACGAAGAGGTCCAACTACAACTGTAGGACCTCAACTTTGCAAAGTTGAATCAAACAAAAACATGAATCATGGAACAAACCAATGAACAAGCATCAACAAATGAACTAGTGATGTTGGTGGAGAAAAATTCTTCACAATTTAACTGCAAACAACACCATCAAAAAAATGGAACGAAACTCTATTGCAACACATCTATACAATAAACATTTAAGACTGCCAGACATGTTAGGTAAACACTTAATACTGTTACAACCCTCGAAGGGCGTAGCCCTGTGCAAACATTTAAGAAAGAATGCAGTGTGGCAGGCCTGTTCTCTTGAAGCACGCAAGGATAAAGAAAAAATCAGACAGAGTAATATGCTAGAGAATGTATTCGAAGAACAAACTTTCATTGGAATAAATTTAGCTAGCATTAAATGCTAAGCGAAACATCCGAACTAATGTTAGCATTAATCCACCTTCGAGCAATGCATAAGAAAATATATGATTCAAAAAGAACATATACAATCAAATACTTTGGATATGCCAACATATATAACATTGGTAATAGTGAAGCCAACAATAAGACTTCCAATCTGTTGTCCAATCAGATCATGACATATATGTACATTTTATTATATAAAAATTGATGATTTTAGTTCCCTGGTTCCAACAATAGATAGTATGGAAATATTTCTGGTCAAAGGACAAACTAATACGAGGTCAATGAATTATTGATCGCTATAGTCCCTCTATGCCTATGGTAGGGACTAATAATATAGTTGAGATGAAGTTTCTTATAATAGGTAATATATTTACATATAATTATCCAATGAAACAATACAAGTATGAATAATATAATTGGTATTATAGTTTTTTCCAATGATTGAATGGTAGTAACTACTTTTTGATAATATAGTTGATAATATGAAATTTATTCTCATATTATTAAAATAGTTAACAATATGAAATTCTGAATTTCTTCCCATGGTATTATATATATATATATATAGTTGAGAATACAAAATCTTAATATAAAGAACATATTTATAATTTGCTCAATTAAAATTTTTAAATTTATATGAATAATTTAAATATTACAGTTGAGATTATTTCATTAGAAAAAACCAAGAAAGATCAAATTTGAAGAAAGATAACAATCATTCCTTTCAACTATCCAAACCAAATCCAATTGATGTGCAATTGAAATCTTAAATTATTAAACAATACTTTAAATGCTATTTTAAAATCAACATAAAATTATATTTGAACAATACCCAAAAAAAAAATGAAATATTATTACTAAAAAGCATTATGAAAAAATAATATTAAAAAAGATGAGATACTAGTGATAAAAACCATAAAAGAAAATAATATTGATATGAAAGAACAATTTATAATTACCTTTAGTTTAAGATACTTTTGTTGAAAACTAATTGAAAGAAACATATCCATTTACATCCTTAAACATTAGGAAATTTAATGTTACATTTTTTATTTTAAAAATTAAGAAAAATTCTTGATATCAGAAGTTCAAATTCAATGATTGATTGTAAAGTTCATTTAATTGAGGGATAGCTCGAACGGCAAAGACGTGTACACATTCTTTCAAGTGGGAAGAGGTCACGAGTTCTAACCTGACTAGGCTATGAATCCTTCGGACTGTTGCTTTCCATGGAGAAATATCAAGGTGAGTTCCCAGCAAATTAACTTCCATCGAGAAAAAGTTCATTTAATTAATTGAAAGTTCCTTAATAACATGAATATTTAATTTATCAACCTTGAAAATTAATTACCTAATAACACGAATATTGTATTTTATCAACGTTTCATATGTTGTAATGGAACAACGAAAACACATAACATACTCCTTTACACGAACCTTATTAAAAATAATTTATTTCTTACTCAATGGTTAAATGGAAAAGGACAATAAATATTAGTTGAGAATTTAACCTATGCTTAACTTATTTTCTTTATTTTTTTAGTTATAGCATAGTAATAATTATAATTTATATTTTTTAATAATAAAATTTTAATACATATAAAGTCCAAATTTAATGAGTGTAAAGCTCATTTAATTAATTGAATGTTCCTTAATAACATGAATATTATAATTTATCAACCTTGAAAATTAATTACCTAATGACATGAATATTGTGTGTTATAAAGGTTTAATATGTTGTGACATACTCTTTTACACGGAAAAGGACAATAAATACTAGTTGAGAATTTAACATATGTTTAATTTGATTTCTTTGATTTTTTTAATTACAACATATTAATCATTATAATTACAATTTATATTTTTAATTAATAATTTTTTAATAACTTTTCTACCAATTAATACTTATAAAGTGAACAAAACTCACTAACTTAGTGACTTAATAATGTTGTAATAACGGATAAATTCTCCTTCAATTTAATGTCCATAGATATATATATTCATGAAAAGTTAGAGTAATATGACTCGATCAAGTCAATATTGACTTTGGTGATCATAAGTGTACTAATGTAAATAGGTGGAAAGATAAATAAAATTATTTGACATAGTTGAGTTGATAAATATTTACTCTCAATGAAATCAAATCAATAATTTGTTTGGAAATTTGAACATTGATATTTTTAGTTTTTTTTTAAAAGATACACTGCTTAAAAATAAACAAGAAGAGGTCCAGTGAAAATTAACCAATGTAAGAAGAATCATCCATTAAGGGAGTGCTAATTAGATAATATTGAAGTATATATCATTTGTGAGAAGTATCATGCCAACACCAACTTTTATTTTTTTTAATTGAAAGTCGTTTATAAAGAGACTAATGGGAAGATTGAGAAGATTTATTTCATTTCTTAGATGTGACCATGGCTATCACAACTTCCATGTCCATGTATGGTTCAAGAATCTTTTCAATCTTATAATGATTTTCAAACTAACCAATAAATGTTATACCCTTTTCAATATTGTTATCCTTTCATGTCTTACCAACAATGGCCACCTCATTCAACCCAAATATATCAATGGCCACAATGTTGGTGAGGATATCCCTTTAAAACCTAACAACCAATAGCTCCACATGTTTCCCGACAACAATTTCAATTATCACATAAACATTAACAATTGCAGCTACCTGCTAACAATCCTCCAACAAGATGATAACTACATGCGCAACCCACAAATAACCTAAATAATAAAAACTTCCAATCCAGTTACACCATTGTGTTTCTTGGTTCCCATACCTGTTATGTTTCCCCTGTTGATTTTCAAGGTGTTCACTTAAGAATAGATAAAACTATTAATAATGTAACTTCTTGAATCATCTCAAAAGATGGAGATGAGAAAGATCAAGTCCAAGTAGGAAACAAAACTTTAAAAAATCAATCCACCAACCATTCTCTCAATACTACAAAGTTTACTTGAACCCTAAATGTTTAAAATAAGCACAATCTAGGGTTGCATAACTTCCTCCCTATACAAAGAGGCTAAGTATTGACAAACCCCCTGACTACCCTAAGTTTCACTTCATTGGAGATTCGAATAATGTATACACAAATATATCACTATTTAAAGCCATCAAATACGTACCCATATATGCCAAATATTTCTAGGAGTTATGTTTAAAGAAGCAACATAGGTAGAATAAGGATCCTCCATCTCTCTAGAAAATTGGTCAACTAATAGATCTAATGCTTGGGAATATTTCGAATAACAAATATATAGATCCTGATACTCCTATTGTTGATGTCTACATTAACAATACTTTTGTTTCAAATACCTTAATCGACTTATGGGATGCGGTAAATACCATGACTAGGAAAAAATGGAAAAACTTAAATTGAATAACCTATGACAAAGTCCAACATTTCTCCATATGAATTACCAATACACCATCAAACAACAAGGTATCCTAAAGTATGTAGTGATATCTATATGTTCTTGATATTGTCTTGTAGACTTCATGGTTTGACAACCAAAATCCAACCTTGGGGTTACCTCTTGATCTTAGGCAGGTTGTGTTTAACCACTACTAATTCCTATATTTTTTTTTGTAGATCTAGGGACATGACTATCTCTCATGAAAATTACATAAAACAAACTCACATTGTATCCTCTTTCTACGCCAATCTATGACCAATAAATTTCCATGTTATTAGGGAGTGGGTATAGTGATGATGAAGTTGTCCAAAAATTTCTTATGATGGATTCAACCCTTTCTTTTAAAGGGAATAATGAAGATGATCTCATCTTTAATATCCTCACTAATCATTATTAATATACTAACCATATCATGAATATGTTATAAGATGGGTGCTCATTCTCTACTATCAAATTAGAACTAAAGTCTATGCCTTCTTAACTCTACAATATGTCTCAAAAAAACCATCTACCAACATAAAACAATCCATGAAAATGAATCAATATTAATACTAGGCTAGAAGGTTCACAAAAAATGAGGATTGAATGAGATGTTACAAAAGTATCTCAATGCATTTTCATAGGAATATACTAATATGAAGGTAATGCATCTCAATAAATGAGATGTTACAAAAGTATCTGAATGCATTTTCATAGGAATATACTAATATGAAGGTAATTCATCTCAATATTTGTACTCATCGTATTTATATGAGGGATAATTTATGACCTTTTTGGCAACCCCAATGTCAAATGACCTTGCATTGCATGAGATAGTAAAGGATGAACTACAAACATAAATTATATTTATCCCATTTATGATAGCCAATGGGTTTCACTCCTTGTGATTGTTTTTAAGAAAAATGGGAAATAAATGGTTTGCATGGATTATAGAGAATTGAATAAAGTCATTTCAAAATACCATTTTCCTCTATTCTTCATGGTTCAAGTCCTTAATTCATTATAAATGAAGAATTATTTCTCTTTCATAAATTAGTTTGGTCGATACAATCAGATTCAACATGGCCTTGAGGGTAAAGATAAAAAAAAATTACCTACCTATGGGGAAGCTTTTCTTGTTGATTATTTACCTTTGATCTTCGTAATGCACTTGCTACATTTTAGTGGGTTGTTCTTTATATCTTTTCATATTTGATTCATGACTATGTAGATGTATGGATGAGTTTATAGTGTGTGGTAACATGTTTAATGAATCCTTGGTTAATCTAGAGAAAGTGATCAATTGATATAAGGAAACCAATTTGTCTCTTATCCATGAGAAATGTCACATGACACTAACTAAAGCAATAGTTATTAAGCACCATATATCTCCTTTTGGAATCAAGGTGGATCCTCCAGAAATTGAGGTGATATCCAATATTTATGTTTCAAAAACACATAAGGATGTTCACATTTTTTATGACATGTTGCTTACTATCATAATTTTATTGAAAAAATTACCAAAATTGTGTCTCTTGTGTTTTCCTATCTAAAGATGGAGAATTTTCTTGGACTCACCAATATCAATCTTCTTTTGGAATCAAGGTGGATCCTCCAGAAATTGAGGTGATATCCAATATTTATGTTCCAAAAACACATAAGGATGTTCTGGTGCCAATTCGCGACCCTCACGGTCCAACCCGTGCTCACCAGGACCTTCTTTCTTCTTGGCCCGAAGAACTCAAAGGTTCTTCTGATCCCCTCTCGGGATTCTTTGTACCCACAGTGACTCTTCCATTCACGCGATCCTCTCTTCCTTGGTTATCAGAGGATCGTCTCTCGCGACTTCGCGAGTTCAACTATTGAGTAATAGACCCTCGGATCCCCGAGACCCGATGTCTTTGGTCAACGCTGACCCTCCCTCGGCTGATCGGGACTTCGCGCTATCGTGACTTCGCGACTCGCGTCACTATACCTTCGGGGTCCCAATCTTCGAGATCCGATACGCCGAGATGCCGACAAACTTGCTATCTTGCCTTCTCGCTTCCTCGCCACTCGCGAAACCAATCTCTTGACCCTTCAACTCCCGAGACCCGATGTCCCGAGATCACCTGCCACGTCAACCGA
>JASDQU010101873.1:27841-48070 GCA_032191745.1 Picea mariana
TTAATAGTATGGCTCTGAGCCTTCTAGTTTACAGTCTGATTAGAAAACTTATGTTATTTAGATGCTTATGCAACCCTGCGCGTCCTGGTTTCCTCCGGGCAGGACGTGGCAGGGAAAAACTTGGATATTTTGAGAACAGGGTGACATTTGGCAGGGGATGCCCAGTTGTCCCGGTGTCCTATGTAGGCGGGACAACTGGCATCCCAAGCAGCTTATCCATTTTGTACATTTTGGATACAGTAATATAACATGTCCTGCTTTTTTATTTAAAAAAAAAAAGAATAAAATAAAAATTTCTAGTATTAATCTAAAGAAACATGATCTTCCAATAACATAAATGCACAAAATAACTAAGTATCTATACTATCTAATATTGTTTAAAGAATATATTTTAAAACACACCATGAGATACTACATTGAAATGGAAAACAAATTTTAAAAAGAGCTACATGATATTATATGAAACATATGTAGAGAAAAACAAAAATAAGCATGTAAAACTCATATCAAAATATATAGTGTCATCTCTAATAGAAAAAATGTGAAAATAACCTCCCTACATTCCTAAAAAGAGGAAGCAAAAATATTGAGATGGTATCTTAATGGAATTATATTGGAATCTTGAAGTTGGCATCTATCATATATTTGATTGACCATGGTAAATAATTCAAGGCCATTAACTTTGAGGACTTATTGGGACTTGCACTAATCCCATATTTAAACTTAATGGAAGGCTAATCTAACTTATAGAAAAAACCATGTGACTTTGATTTATGAATAGTTAACTCATTCAACACTCAAGGTGCCTCTTTCTTTAACATGACTCTTATTCTAAAAATCATAGATTGACATTGAGAAAGAACAAAAAATAAAAACATCTACTTATCCTAAAAGAAATCTATCTCACACTAACTAAATGCCACATAAGATAAAACATGACAAACCCAAATCTCCTTCAATTCTTTTGTTAAAAACCATTGTTTTAAACAAGCTTCAACTAAGGATACCTTCCATACATTTTGAATTTCTATCAAATATTTTGAGTACATATCTAATATGCATAATAACAATTAATTAAAAAAAGTGAAATGTTTTTTTCTTCATTTTTACAAAGTGAGAAAGTAACTAGGCCTTCATGCTTAGGCCTTTGTAAGACATCCCAACTCGAAACCTTATTCATAATAGATAAGTAACAAAAGAAAAAAACTAACATCAAGCCTTTCCATTGTAGTAAAACACTTTTTATATCATTACTTCTTTTTCTTACCCAATATAAAATAGTCCTCGATATGATATATTTAAGTTATAAATTTCTTTTCTATAACCCATTATATGTCATATATTTCCACATTATTTTTATACCAAGGAAGCTCCAAATATGAATTTTCTTCAAACCCCACCCACCCATATCCTTTAGCTCATTGATACTTATCCATTTAACCAATTCCCATATTTCTTTCCAAACAACAAAAATTAAGCAAATTTTCCTTATGTTCTAAATAACCCCTTTGGGAATATAAGCCACTCTATCCAAAAATATTAGGCTATCCTACACTACTAACAATACTCAATAACCATCCTAACTTCCACGCCTTCAAACTACAATCCTCAGTCCTTTGTGCTTCAACAAAAACCCACCTTCCTAATTTATTTTTTTAAAAGGAACATCCTAGCTGGTATAACCTCTTTCTCATCATCAAGAATATAGAAAACAATAATTGAATTCTAAAAATTAAATTCCATATGTATAACTATGTCATAAGTGTCTAGCATATCCATTGACATTATATATTCCTTATCATTATCATTTCAAAATAATAATAAATCATGGAAAAAGGGATAACGAGGTAAATATGTTACATGGACAAAACCACTAATACTTATTTCTAAAATAATCCCTTCTCTTGGCATCAACAAAGGATCTACTCAAAACATCTGCTACTAATAGGGTCAAATAGAAGAGATAAATGACATTCTTGTTGAATCCTTAGAGAAGGATTTATTTTTTTAACAAGAATAACATAAAAAATAGAAGTGATACACTCCATAATTAGAAAACTAATACCCACATGAAAAATTATCTACCTCAAATGCAACCAACTCAATCAATCATAATATTTTGATAGATATAGCTTCAAAATCACAACATGAAAATTTGTATTCTTGATGAAATGTAGTTTCTCCTATCGGTTTAAATATTTTCCTCCAAAAAAAATCAAACTCCTCTTAAGATATAACATTTGAGGAAATTTTCTTAATCTTTATAAAAATAATCTTGGTTATTATTTCATACACACAATTTCATAGTAAAATAGGCATAAAATCACCAAAAGATATTGGTTTATCTTTCTTATGGATCAAATCAAGGAAAATTGAGCTTAAAAATCCTATCATTTTTCAAGATTTCATAATTTCCTCCACCACTCTCAAAATATCCTCTTCCAAAATATCATAAAAACAAAGAAAACAATCCACACATTTGGTCTTGGATATTTTATTTTATTTTATTTTGGATGATCCAATAATATATTATGGCTCTTCTTTGGATATCTCGTCCATCATCATATTATCTTCCTCTTTAGATACAAAACTAGGACAATAAAATCTTAGTTTGTTGTATTTTCTAAGGGCTCTTTATAAATGGATTGGATGTGTATGACTCATAATGTTGATAATCCTAGAAAACTATTTATAGTCGTTCATACTTCATCATGCAATTCCTAGATTATATTAAAAAAAAATTGCATGATTTACAAACTGTGAAAAAGATTCATGTTTTCATCTCTTTTCGCAAGGTACATTTCTCTACTGTTCATCCTCCACTCAACCACTCATCACTCTATAAGTTTTATTTTTCTCGTTTCCAAATTCTTCAATATCAACAACACCTCTTCATTGAAAAGACCTTCCATATTCTAATTGAACAACTCACCTATATCCATTTCCACCAAAATAAGATCTCAATCCTTCTACTTCCTTTTATTAACAACACTTAAGTCCACAACCCTTTTTACCTTCCTCAATGCCTCTTGCAAACTCTCAAAAATTTACATGAAAATCTACACAATCCCTTTTAACCAAATCATGAAAAATATTTCTCATCCATCCATTGAAAATAAACTTTAGATGAAATAGTATACTTATCATCCTACCTCTCAAAAATTTACATGAAAATCTACACAATCCCTTTTAACCAAATCATGAAAAATATTTCTCATCGATCCATTGAAAATAAATAAACTTTAGATTAAATAGTATACTTATCATCCTACCTCTCAAAAATTTAGATGAAAATCTACACAATCCCTTTTAACCAAATCATGAAAAATATTTCTCATCCATCCATTGAAAATAAACTTTAGACTAAATAGTATACTTATCATCTTACCTTTTAATTTAGATCATAATGGGCCCATGGTTACAACACCCCCACAGACTCTACCCAATTATGGGTTATACTAGCATCACTAACCAACTTCTCTAATATCAAAAAATTATCTAATATCTTTGATATCTCAATCTCTCTAACCATTCTATTTCTCTAAATAGGTATGATATTTACATGCTCCAAATCAACCAAACATGTCTCTTATGTTTTATTCTTGAAGAAGCATGCATTGCAATCCATTATTGCAAAGTCTCCTCCTTACCCCACTTTTATCTAATGTTAAATTAAGTTCTTGAACGATAATGACTTTGTTCTCATTTATGTATCCCAAAGAAAAAAATATTTGAGAACCCATACCTACCCTCATATAGGCCATAAAAAAACTATATCTTGGATCCTTTCATTAATATCATTAGAATAAAATTTAATCCAAATACATGTATAAAAGATAGCATATTGACATAAGGAAATATATTTCTTCCACCCTATAAACATATCACAAAATTGCCCACAACATTTATATACCAATGAAATACCACTCCCTAAATTATTTACCCAAACCCTCCTATGGCTTCTTTCCATCACCAATTGTTTCTTATATCAAAAAAACATAGTGTTTATGAACTTCAACTAGTATTTCCAAAGATAGTTTTTCGAGGGATTGGTTAGACCTCTTGAATTAAACAATAAAATGATGATTTTGAAACTTTCTTGAATTAAAAAATAAAATGACCATTTTGAAACTTTATAGGAGCTATGTCCTAATATTTTGATAGATTCTCTTGTCATACTTGATGGAGTAGGGTCCTTTATTAAAGTAAAGTAATCCCCTTATCCATGGGTAGATTAACAATTAATCCTCCCAACCACCCTAGCTAGACCCAATTGATATATAATAGATGACAATATTAATTGATTAAAAGTCACAAATCTTAAAAAAAAAACTAATATATAAAAACATTTTTAACATTTACTAGTTAAATAAATAGAATTAACATGACAATATTTTTCTACATTCTTCTATATGAATCATGAAATAGATAAAATCAACACTACATAATATAATTTACTAGTGATATATCCTTAATAAAATTTCTTTTAAAAATAAAAAATATTTAACAAATAAAAAAATTAATCATGAAATAGATAAAATCAACACTACATAATATAATTTACTACAGGTATATCCTTAATAAAGTTTCTTTTAAAAATAAAAAATATTTAACAAATAAAAAAATTAATCATTTGGAGATTACCATTAAGATATAAATAAAAATGATATCACGATAATTTTATATTAACCTTCAAATAAATGGAACTAACACCGAAATATTGGTGAAATATATTTATAAAACAAATGAAGTTGACACCACAACTTCTTTTCATGAACCATGAAATAAATAAAAACGGCAGCACACATATTTTTAATATTTATATCTTTGTGATAACTTTGGGTTAAGCACTTTATGCTTTTAATAAGTGCAAAGTGTATTAAGTTTTAAATCTCAGAAGACTTTCAATAAAGCATAAAATGGTCGGTGAAATTTGTGACCTTCCATGCATAGCAGCCTACCTAATATAAGGATTATCTATTTCATCTTCCCACTACAAAACTTAAACATAAAAAAATTAATCTGAACCTTTCCCTGATGGTTGGTTACTAGTTTATAAAGTCTACTCAGCGACTTGCAATTTCATATTGCAAGGCATTTTTAAAATGGCCATTCATAATGCTTGACAGCATAGTGCGTAGAATATACATTCCCCTTTTCAGCCGAAGCCAGCTCCATTGCATTCGAATTCGAATTGACTAATTCTCATTTATAGATACCTTACATTTTTCTGCGCTCAGCTGCTGCAATTTTCGTTGCGGATATGCTCATAATAATAGATTCTCGGGTATGAGGATGAATCGGAGCGGAGGAACGAGGATGAAAACAAATCGCATGACACAGTTCTCCAAAAACTGTCGGAGGAACCCTAGTAATTAAGGCAGTATGCCATGATATGATTAGATGCATCACGCGCAAGATCATAACTGTTATATCCATTTAGTTGACCAAATAAAGATAAATACATTCGCATATCGAGACTAGATGCATGATGTATGAATTTTAAATATTATCCATCAGACAATTAAAACCAAAAGAAACTTCTAATCATTATAATTTCAATCCATTAAAATATGACTGTTTAAAAAATGTCCATTTGAATTCGACATGGCCATGGTCAAAGCAATTGCAATGATAATTATTTTTTTTTAACCAAAACCAATCCCAGGGAGTTACAACCACAACTTCAAATCTGAATGAACCTGATAAGAGCTTTTGGAAAATGGCACAAAAGATAGACTTTTATGTTTGTTTCGATAAAATAGATATTCTTTTCGATTTTCGTAGGTTTTTTCGACGAAAATCGAAAAGAATATTATTCATTTGTTTCTTATTATTTTTAATTTATTTTAATAAGTTACAACTGATATTGCTATACTTTCTTTGTGAAAACAAGATGTTGCACTCTATTTGATGCAAAGCGCTAATGCGGAGTGTAATGATGGACATTGAAAATGTTATGTGTATATTTTATTATTTCCTGGCTTTGAGATTCACTGCGTGCAAATTTGTATAATCAATTTGTGTGATCCGCGCAGGATACGCGGAATATGAATAAACAAATTGCGTCCGACAAACTTGGCTATAAATAAACTAAATTAACATAGTTATAGACAAAGTGAGGAGCCTCGTTGAAAAAATCTAAAAATAAACATAGAGTTAAAGGTTTAATAGAAGGATAGTTAAGTTAGAAAATAATGATAAAGATGATGGTGGTGAATATGATATTAGATTTGGTTTATTAGATATTAAGAAAGGTAAACTATTATTTAGATTTTATTAGAATTTTATTTATATGGCAGAAAAACAAACAGTGTGAGAAGGTTGGTATTGTGATAGATATATTGAAATTTTAATCTTATTTGGGTATATGCAATGCATTCTAGGAGAAAATAGTTTTCATCTTCAACTCTTTTAGTGTCACAAAGATTAAGGTCTATCATCCCACTATGTTTTGGGAATTGTCCAAGACCATGTTTTTCTATGCAATTCATGGGAGTTGGTATGTATCTTAGCAATGTTGATATTCTTATTTGCAATGGTCAAAACCGACATGTACTTTTGATATTCTAAGTTAGGGTTGGTAACTTCCTTGTAGTATTTAATTTCCTTTTATCCTTTGATTCTCTATGGCACCACATATTTTACTTGAATTTATATGCAATAATATTTTTAATATTGCTTATTGAAATTTCTGGATATAAATGGTGTGAAGATTTTTCAAATCGTCCGAAGGTTAGAGTGGAGACTCCACCCATTGTCAGGGACAAAATTAACTAAAGGTTGGATATAGTTTATATCCAGAAATTTCAATAAGCAATATGACAAGTTATGAAAACCTACACGTTCACATTTTTAATATTATCACATATTCTATAGAATGACATCTTCTTGTATTCCCCAATGATTTATCCAAGACTTGCATATTTCTGCGATCCTCTCTTCAGTCACTGGTGGTTTTGGCTGAAGTTTGAAGCAATTTTGGGGAGCCTCTTGTCGTCTATGTTGTTTATTGTGTTCTTGTACATTAAGTACATAATCATGGTTGAGCTCTCCATGGGGGAAATGTTGTCTTCTATGAGGAGGATAAGATAGGTTGTATTTCCTTAATTTTGAGAATAAAAGTTATTAAATTCTTTTGGATTTTCTCTATCTTTCTTGAGGATTTTCTAATGATAATGCATCCTCAAAATTCACATCCATAAAAGATAGTAGGAGTGACAAGGGTATCAAAGAGATTTTTTTTCTTATTCCACAACCAAACATCAATTAATTTACACTTGTTTTCAATCCCATCATAATATTTCCACCCTCCATTTATCCTTTTCTCAATTTTGTATTTCCAAATGAGATTGTAATGAATATTGATTCAAAGATATTTGTATTAAGGGACTTCCTCCAAGATATTGATATCATATAGGAAAGTATCATCAATGATATTTTTGGATTTAATTATCATAACTTTCATTTTGTCATTCTTCACAGCCATACCCATACTAGAGCATAATCCCTTAAGTATTTTTTGTTTCTTACCAAGGTCATATGGGTTCCTCTCCATAAGAATAATATCACCGAGGTAAAGAAGAAGTATGATGACTATACCAATGTGAGTTGGGCCAGCGAAACTAACATTTTCGAAATAATATTCTAACTTAATTTGTATGCTAAAGGGCGTAAGGGGTAGGAAAAACCTTCCTTTACTACTATATTATAGTTAAGGGTGTCTGGACGAAGCAAGTGGGCAAAAAAGTGGAAATGGGGTGATCACAAATGTGCTAGGAACATGTGCACATTCCTAGCAACACACATGCATTACTTATGTGACAAGCTCAAAATCTCTCTAACCTGCATGGAGGAGGCCATGTCAAACCCTCAACAAAATTGCATGTTCATTCTTAAGAATGTGCATGTATTCCGAAGAACACACACGCACTCGAGGAATGGATGTGCATTCCTCTTCTTTTAATCCCAAAAGGGCCAATGACCAGTCTATTTCACCAATAGACCATTCTCGCTCCACATTTTCAAAATAAATTGAGCAAGAGGCTTCCTTGATTCTAGTAACGTGGTCTCCACACTCTTGCTAACATGGTCTCCAATTGATTCTAGGTATGAATTTGTATGAAATTTATTTTATTTTAATTTCCCAATATATTTTAATATTTAAAGAATAAACCTAAACTATATTTTATATTACTAAGTTGCAACAAACCTAATTAACATGGATCCTAGAGAAAACACAAACTAGAAACTACAATAGAAAGGCACACCAAATCCCAACTCACGACTGGAAAATAAAAACATGATTATGGCCTAAAGATGGATCCTATTATGGATCTGAAACATCGACAAACCAATGAAAATATGGTGGTTTCTCTGAATATTTCTCAAGAAAAAACATTTAAATTGATGAAGGGTTGAGTTCTCTTAGAACTCTCATTGAGGACTTATGGAGTACGATACCTAAAAATTACAAAACAATAGTTGATGACATTCTTCATTAAACCTAAAAGTCTATTAGAACCACCAATCAAAAAGAGATGTATTTTATGGACCGATGCACCTACCAATCATTTTTAGACAATTTGATGGACCGATGCACCTACTGATCATTTTTAGACAATTCTTAGGGTGAGATAGCCATTCCTCCTTGGGTGTGAGCATGAGGAAAGTTTCATTGAGGGCTTGGAGTACCTGATTTGTTTGTCAAGAGTCTTCAATTATTTCCCATACTTCTCATCGAATCATGGGCCAATAGTAGTGGAAGAAGATTATCATGAAACCATTAGGCCCAGGGATTTTCCTATCGGAGTAACCTTTAGTGCCAGGTCCACTTCTTCTATTCTGATTGGTTGAAGGAGGGAATTGCTATAGTCCTTGATAATGAGGGTAGGAATGTGATGGGTAATTTTTATGATATCTTCCAATCTGTCACCCATGGGTTTCGATAGGAGACCCTGAAATTAGGTGAGCAACTCCTCTTCTAAGTCCTCATGAGAATGGAGAGTTTTACTCTGATCTGTTACTAGATGGGTGATTCTATTGTTGTTTTGTATCTATAGCATTGAAAGATGGAAGAACTTTGATTTCCTTTCACCCTCCTTGAGCCACTGGATCCGATATTTTTTTCACCATAGTATTTCCTCTTGTGTGTGTTGTTCATTTAGTTGTTGCCTTATGGTTTCCTCTTTTTTCCATCAACTTCTTAGTGAGGCCGTGATCCCACATTTGGTGTTCCAGGATCTGCATTTGATTCTCCAAATCTCACTAGGCCTCAGATATGTTTCCAGAGGTGTTCTTGTTCCAGAGTTTGAGTCACTTCTTGAAGTTATTTAATTTCTATTGAAATATGTACATGAGAGAGCCATGAGAAATGGCTACCTCGTCCCACCAGGAGAAAACCTTTGATTGGAAATCTATATGCGAGAGCCATAATTTTTCAAATCGAAAGGGTTTAGGTCTGGAGGAGCCTTTTATGTCTAGCCATAACTTAATGCGCCAATGATATGAACCAAAGTCATATGAGACACTAGCCTCCAAGGGAGCTGTATCCAACATGAGAGGTTTGGATATTAGAAACCTTTCTGGTCGGCATGCAACATTTTGAGACCCAGAGTAGTAGTTGGACCAGGTAAAGAGACCATTGGGGGTTTCCAGATCTATTAATCCAAGATCGTCAATCAATGACTGAAAGTTTTTGTTGTCTCTTTTAATTCTTTAGGCACCCCCAATTTTTTCCTCCAACGAGAATCATATTGAATTTGCCTCCTAGGATCCATATCGTGTTTTTATTGATGTCTCCAAGTTTTTCCAGATTGTTCAAGAAAATACACTTTTCCCCTGAGGTTTCCGACCCATTAGAAATCCCCTTTTATGTGATCCAATAACCCGGTATTATGTCGAGATGGTCGATCTAGAAGAAATGAAGTTCTTCAAATTTATAGTGTTAGAGTTCCAGAGCATGGCCAGTCCTCCAACCGATATATAGGCATCTGGACCCATAAATTGGGATTTCTTCCAACATCATCTGGATATTTGATATGCTTCTTCTCCAACACATTTTGTTTCTAGAAGAAAGAGAATATCAGGTTGTTCCTCCAAAATTCTGTTTCGTAGAATACGTTGCTTACTATGACCTTTTATGCCTATTATATTCCATGATATGAGCTTCATTATTAAGAAGGGGGGTGGGAATCTATCTGAGATTTGACATGACTTAACCATAATGTATCTAATCTCCTATATAAGTTGTTGGTGGATTTTCTTCCCATTTTCTTTTCATCCTTAAAGGATTTGTGTTGATCCTTCGTGGGGCCTCGATGAATAACAAATCGTGAGTTTGATATGGCTGAGGCTCCAATAGAGGAATTGAGGAAAATATTGTGGAATTTGAGCAATTGGTTTGGTGGTATGGTGTACAATTACTTATTTCTATGGGCATGTTCTAGGTGGACTAGATCAACTCCTCCAAGTTCCAGTTCATCTAATTCCATTTCGATGTCCCCTTCTTCCACATAAAGGTTCGTTCCCACAGTCGAACCAGATGGTACTATTAGTAAAACCTGTTCTAGGATTGGGTATTCCTTGGTTTTCCCACTGGTGTCATCAGGAGTATGTCCAGAGCTAAGAGCCGATGGGCCATCAAGGTATTCCGACAAGTTTTGAAGGGAATCAAATGAGTTTCTAGAGAAGGGTCTCTTTGAGGCAGCTGGAGAAGTATTCTTCAAGGCGTGATAATTCTTTCCTGTGATCTGAGTGAATTCGTCCTTATATTTGACATAAACCCCAATGGTGTTACTTATTTCAATGAGCATTTCCTCTAACTAGAACTCTTGAGGCAAGGAATAGAGGAAAATCCAAAGTGGTGGATGCAATAAGTCCTCCTTTTTTGGGAAAAAATTCTCAGTTCAAAGTCTAATAAATATTCTAGATGAGTTAAAGAAGTATGACCCCCCATCAAAAACGTGGTTATGGTCTTCCATTTTATGAAATATGACAGTGAAAAAGCCCTTGCAGCAAAGTTGTAGGTCATAATTCCCTTTCGTCTGCCACCAATGTTGAATCCACTTCACCAGATCCCATTCTCATGGCCAAAGGCCCTTAAATTTTCCCATCAGGGCATAATCTCTCATTGATCCAGAATCGAATCCAGGAGCTTGATGGGGGCTCAAAAAGGCCTAAAAATAAAAATTTTCATAATGGCTTCAAAACGGTCGTGTGGGTAGGTCTCATTGATACAAACCCAACGCAACTTGAACGGGATCAAACAGACGTCGTATTCTCAAGTTATGGCGATCTATTCATTTTTCCAAATAGAGAAAACAAGTGTTGATTGTACAGTTCGTACATAGCCACATGGAATATGACTCTACAGGCCATATGACTATACAATTGACGTGGAAAAACAATTTGCGCAGACATGGTAGTTTATGTACAACTGACGTGGCATGTTCTCCAGGGTGACTAGGCGTATGGACATATGATGTGGCAGGTACAGATGGGCTAATCAGTGAGTTACACGTGTCACCCTTGCAGTGGTGACACATGGAAAATCCGTACTACTTACATGGCAGGAACATCACAGAGTAC
This sequence comes from Picea mariana, assembly GCA_032191745.1. NCBI lineage: Eukaryota > Viridiplantae > Streptophyta > Pinopsida > Pinales > Pinaceae > Picea > Picea mariana. Next base: position 39,431 of record JASDQU010101873.1, read on the forward strand.
GGTCAGCGAAAAGGGTAGGTACACTCGGCAGAAAGGTGGACCATCCAGTGTTGGAAACATGGCAGTAAGCGGGCGTATGGAGTGGTACCATGTGGCCCAGACATGGGCCGCCACGTGGCACCCAATTGTTGACTGAGGTTTTTAAAAATGTTTTGGAAATCCGTGAGGTTTGAACCAACAACCTCGTTATGGGCCAATGAATTGGTAGGCCGGGCTAGCGATCCCACCTGCATTTGGTGCTTGTTAAACATATATTCGAACTTATATTTAAGTTTGAATTAGTGTGTGGTCCAGGAAGAGATAGGGTTGGGGCTAGCCCCATCCCTCGGTGCAAGCCATACCACAAAACCTCAACAATGTGACCTCAACCTCCGTATGGCATGTGGTTTTTATGTATATCCCATGAATCTGTTACTTGCGGGGAAGTTACAACCACATGCCCGAGAGCTCATTATGTTGGCGCATTATGTGATAGCTCCAGCTTGATTGCGTAGTAAGCTAAGGTCACGAGATATATCCCATGTGACCTGGGACTCGGTGTTGTTTGGCTTGGCGCGAAAATCCAAGGTTAGCCCTAGTCGGTCGGGCTCGCCCGCAGACTAAGGGGCATAACCCTGGGCTAGTATATCAAGAGTTATCTAAAGGGGGGGTGCGTGATTTGAGGTGTGGCCGCATGGCCTTGCATCATAAAACCAGGACCAAGTGCTAAAGCAACTAAGGGGGCCAGCTTATAGATGATAGTGCGAGGTCACGTGGAGTGCATCCACAGGACCAGGGGCCAGGGAGCAAGGAGGATGTGCCCTAATTTTGGTATAGAGTGGGTTTTTGACTATACCTTATGATCTATTATTGATTTTCTCCACATACTTGGGGGATTTTTCCCATTATTGGCAGATATTGGGCCCTTTTTGAGGCCATATCTTGGAAGGAATTTAGGATATGGTTACCAACTTCAGATCTATATAAACCAGACCTTATTGATTCCATGTGGAGATCAGTGGTGGTTCATAACATGTTTATGCTATCAGATTGGTTAGCCAAAGGCCATTGTTATGCAGGGAAACTCTTGAGGAGCACACCTTTGTGGGGCATTTCTGGCAGCCTCGTTCATCCGATTTGGATGCCGTCAATTTTGATGGCTTTGTGATATCTAGTAGAACATGACCAACTCATTGATGTAAAATTTTTTCACTATCATGATGTACTTGTAAATCTTCGAACAAAAATAAGAAAATCCCACCGAGACAAGGCCCGGAGAAGTAGGTGAGATTGTCGAACTCCATTATCACATGTGTGTTATGGTTTGTTGTTGTTTATGATTTAGTTCAGATATGCATGTGTATACGAATGTTATGGTTCTTCTATAACTTATTCCTCTTTCTTTAAGCTTCATAAATAGTTAATCAATGCATGCATGATAACTCAACCATAGTCGTGTAAAAGATCTTTTCGGATCAAGTTGGTATCAAAGCTAGTTGACATTTGCAGTTTGAGTTTTGCATGTTAACCAGGGAAGAGATCATCTCAAGGGATAAGATGGCATCTACAGGATGACTTTCTCAAGATGAGAAGGAATTCATAAATTCAGTGTTTTCCATGGATGAGATGGTGAAAGTGTTGTATGAATACTACTTGGAACGAAAGAGCTCGGTTCAAGTGAAATCTTCAAAGAACAACAAAGTCAAAGAAGGATTGAAGGAAGTTCCTTCTACATATGTTTCATAAAACATCTCTGAGGTGTGTAGTGAAGGCCATTCATCAAACTCTCCTTATTCCCATCAAGATGGTTTTGGTGCATTTGAAAACATACAAGAGGTATAGGTTTGAGATTGCTAACCAAGATGGGTTATGAAGGAAAGAGCCTTGGAATTGAGGGCCAAGGCATTGTTAATCCCATTGAGGTCGTGGAAAGGCCTCGATATTTAGGATTGGGATATGACAAAGTGGATCTTGGAGCATCCTCCAAGATGGGTTCCAAAACTTCAGAAGCAAGTAATGCTTCAAATTCCTATCCTAAGTCATTGTAGGAACACTTCATGAAAGGTGTTGGCGCATCACTTCTTGATTGTGGTAGTGAATGCAATTCATCTCCAAAGCAAAGTGAAGATCAACATGGAAGGTATAATGGTACTGCTTTTACCAATTCTCCTTTTGATTATAATAAGCATAATCAATTAATCTGGAACTTGTGGAATAAGTATCCATGTACTTATTGTCATTCACCCAAGCACTGTGTTGTCAAGTGTTGGAAGAGACAAAATTTGTACAGGAAACCTACGTCGACTAGGATGGAAACATGACATAAAGACTCAATTCCAAAATAGAAGAAAGAGAAGGGTAAACAGGTTTGGATGCCAAAAACTCAGTGCACTTATTGCAACAGGAGTGGACATCAAAAGGCTAGTTGTTGGAAGCTTAATCTAGAGCTTCATCCTAGGAAGGAAAAAAGGATTGCACATGTACTCACGAAGGAAGAAGGATTACTAGTGAAGCAAGAGGAACATTGTTAAGGAAAAAAACAACCACTTGGTTTTGCCAGAAGTGGGTATCACAACTTCATTGTATTTTGCTTCCATTAATGTAATCACACAAGTTGAAATGATGACCTGTTATAAGATCATTTTTGTACAAGATCGTGTTTTGTTTTCATCCTTATGAGTATGTAATTCAGTCAAATTAAATTTTTGTAACCTTTTTGGGACCAAAAGGTCCTTTAGTGGGGAGGTGTGATCCAAAATCGGATCTAGGAGCTTGATGGGGCTCAGAAAGGCCTAAAAAAAAAAGTTCTCATAATGGATTCAAAACATAGGTGTGTGTAGGCCTCATTGATACAAACCCAACGCAACTTGAACGGGCTCAAACATATGTTGTATGCTCAAGTTATGGCGATTTGTTTCTTTTGGCAAGAAGACAAAAAAAATGTTGACTGTACAGTTCATACAGTGCCATGTGGCAGCTGACTGTACACGTTGTATGACCGTATGGATGACGTGGAAACACAGTTGGCACAGACGTGGAAGATTCTTTATAGCTGATGTGGCAGCTTCTGGAGGTGACACATGGCAAGGTGACTGGGCGTACAGATGGATGACATGGTAGGTATATATGGGCCAATCAGAGAGTGAGACATGTCACCCTTGTAGTGGTGATATGTGACACATATGTACTGCTTACGTGGAAATCACGTGGTAGAGTACGGTCATCTAACAGGGCGGGTACACTCGACAGAAAAGTGGACCATCCAGTGTTGGACACGTGGCAGTAAGAGGGCGTATGGAGTGGTGCCGCATGGCCCAGACATGGGTTGCCACGTGCCACCCAATAGTTGGCTGAGGTTTTGCAAAATGTTTTGGAAATCATGAGGTTTGAATTGACAACCTCGTCATGGGTTAGTGACTTGGCAGGCCGGGCTAGCTAGCCCGCCTGCATTTGGTGCTTCTTAAACATATATCCGAACTTATATTTAAGTTTGAAATAGTGTGTGGTATGGGCGGAGACAGGGTTGGGGATATCCCTAGTCCTCAACGCAAGACATACCACCAGAACTCAACAATGTGACCTCGACCTCCATATGGCGCACGTTTTTTATGTATGACCCATGGTTCTATTACTTGTAGGGAATTTATAGCCACATTCCCCAGATCTCATTATGTTGGCGCATTATTTGATAGCTCCATCTTGATTGCATGGTAAGATAAGGTCACGAGATATATCCCATGTGTCCTGGGACTCGATGTTGTTTGGCTTGGCGCGAAAATCCAGGGTTAGCCCCCGTCTCTCGTGCTCGCCTGCCAACCAGGGGGCATAACCCTCGGCTAGTATATCGGGATCTATCCAAAAGGGGGGGCACATGCTTTGAGGTGTGGCCACATGGCCTTGCACCATAAAACCAGGACCAGGTGCTAAAGAAGCTAAGGGGGGCAGTGCATAGATGACAATGTCAGGTCACATGGAGTGCGTCCATAGGACCAAGGGCCACTGAGAAAGTGGGTTGCACCCTAAATTTGGTATAGAGTGCGTTTTTTACTATACCTTATGATTAATTATATATTTTCTCCACAGATTTGGTGGATTTTGCCCATTATTGGGAGATATTGGGCCCTTTTTTAGGCCAGATCTTGGGAGGAAGTTGGGAAATGGTTACCAACTTCAGATCTATATAAATTGGTCCTTCTTGAGGCCATGGGGATATCATTGGTGGTTCATAAAAAAATTATGCTGCTAGATTGTTGAGCCAAAGGCCATTGTTATGCAGGGAAACTATTGAGGAGTGCACCTTTGCAGGCCATTTCTGGAAGCCTCGTTCATCCGATTTGGGCGACGTCAGTTTTGATGGGTTGATGAGATATGGTAGAACATGACCAGCTCATTGTTGTAACTTTTTGGCATTATCATGATGTAATTGTAAAGCTTTGAACATAAATAATCAAAGCCCACTGAGACAAGGTCCATAGACGTAGGCGAGATTGTTGAACTTCGTTATCACATTTTTGTTATGTTTTTTTGTTGTTTATGCTTTAGTTCAGATCTACATATGTGTATATGGTTTTTATGATTCTTCTATAACTTCTTCCTCTTTCTTTAAGCTTCCTAAATGGTTAATCAATACATGCATGATAACTCAACCATAGTCATGTAAAATATCTTTCCGGATCACTCATATATTGTTTTTGATCTTCAATTAATGGGGTGTTTATCACATATTTCAGAGTCAAGGGTTCTTTATAAATGCACTTTCCTGGCTCCCAGATACAAGCCTCGTTTTCATGGGTAGGTTCAGGGTCTATTTCCATTTCTTTCACCTTAGTTGGCCTGTTGTGGAGGACTTCGTCTCTCAGGTGAATGGGAGAGTCAAAGGGTGCTCTCATGTTTCCACCTCCATTCATGTCGAAGGATATGTCATGTCTGTAAGAGGGGGATTTGGTCCCCCCATCCATTTTTTCCATGTCATGAGTAGGTTGGGAGGCAGCCGAGGGAACAAAGGAAGAGAATCTAAAAACCCTAAGGAGAACTGTTAGCCGAATGAGAAACCCTAGGTGTGAGAGGGGTGTTATACAAAACTAGAGGAAAAATTATTACTACTTATTCATGGAACATAGGACTGGCCACCAATAGCCACGTTGAAGTATACACCCTCCTGCGATTCCTCATTGCGAAAAGTAAAATCATTAGAACCTTTTCAATGTTGGGTGACTCTAAGAATACAATCAGACACATGAGGCTCTCATCCTTCCCCACAATGTGAGTGTCATATCAAATTTTATATGTATACATGGCACCATCAAGGAATTCAACCAATTCTATTCGTGGCATGTTAAGAGATAGATCAATTCTCTCTCGGACAAACTGGCCAATAAGGGAATTAATGGAGAAGTTGGGTCTCTAATCATAAATGAAAAGATAAGGTTGATCCCTACACCTTACCCCTTTTGTATCGATTAGGATTATGACCATAGCCTTTGGTTTTGGAGGGCCATTCTTCTTTCCTTGGATTCCTCCTTTCATGACATGTGGCCTCCCCCTTGTCTTTCCTTGTGTCTTTCCTTGCCTGACACATGGCTTGCTTACCCATGTATTTATTCCTCCCCCATTCCCTTGTCCCTCGTCATGAATTCAATCTATTCCCTCTCCTTTTCCCCTCTTCTTATCTCTATGTACCCTCCCATTGGGATCGAATCCATCCCTCCTAGATTTCACCCCCCTTGTATGCTTGTCTAATCATCTTCTACCACCCCCTTTCCATTTCTCCCATGTCCAGTATTCACCTCTTCCACTCGTACGTTGTATCCATGGCGGTCATATGCTATCACGCTCATGAAGGATATGAACCATCTCTACTCTCACGTTACTTATCCTTCCACCCCCCTTGGTTTGATCTCTCACTCTCGTGGACATCATTCCTCAAAATGGGAAAGAACATGCAGATTTGTGTGCCAAATATGTTGGGAGGGAGGTGTTGACGGGCGAAATTGACCATCCGTAAACTGGAAGAGTGAGTCTGGTCTGGGGTTGTCTAAATAACCCAATCTGTTTGGTGTAACTCATTCTGACGGGTTTAATGGCTTCGTTAGCCAATCTAAGAATCCTAAAAGAAACAAATAAAAGAGAGAAATAACTAACTAATTACTAAACACTATATATATGTACATACACTCTAATGTAACTGTAGTAGTTATATTTAAGCAGAAGATATACAAGTCCCATTTATTTACATGATTTACAAGATGCAAGTTTTAATCGAAACTTATGAAAATCAATGGAAAAATGATTGCTTCTAGGAAGGAGATAAAGAAAACACATAAAAATATTTATTGTTTTTCTTTTATAAATTTAAAGAACATTTCAAAAAAGTTAATGAAAGATGAACATGTGGATAGTCAAAGTTGAACCATACATTCATTGTTTCATTCATAAACAACTTAACTAAATAACACACATAATAACCTGTCGCTAATCAACGAAACTGGTATTTAACTTTCTGTGTTGTATGAGCTCTTGCTTGTACTGTTGTTAAGGGAAACCTATAACAGAACAATACTAGCACTTCCAGAATACATTCAAAGAAGTATTTGATATTGGAGTAAATTAATAACAACACGAAGACAACTAATTAAAAATCATGTGATCTTAAGATAATCAATATTTAAGAACGAAAGAAAACTCAACTCTGGGTATTGATATTATCCATCATTTAACATTAGAAATAAATTCCATAATAATCAAATGATTGATTGATCACACATAAAAAATGGAATAAGAAATTATGGGCAGCATATAACATTTAATAGTATGAAAACACCATATGATTGACAAGCTAAAGCTAAAATCAACTGTTATAACATTTTCATAATAAAAGAATAATAAAAGAATAAAATGGAATAAGTATCACACAGGTCTAAAGCCAAAGATGAATTACTTTCCCATATTCTTTCTCAAAATCACATGCCCATATTGTAGTCCTGGAAGAATTGTTTTAGATAATAAACTCTTAAAGATTGAAAAAAATTATATATAAATAATAATAATTAACCATGTATTGATAAAAAAGACTAAAGCTATTTAAATCAATGCATAATCAATTATTGAAAAAATATGAAGATATTATATGAAAATAAAACCATTTTACTTATAGGACAAAAGCCATTAAGCAACTTGGAATTCCATATTCTTCTTTAAAAATACTAATCCATTCTCCCAAAGCTTCTAGCCATCCATTACTCCATTTGAAAAGAAATAAAAAAGTTTAAAAAAGAAATAATATACAAAAGAGAAAGGATTAAAATCCTCCTCTCCAATCCTTTGATCTCCATGGCTCTGATCTTTCTCATATATTTATAAAATGAATGAATAGTCTAGGCGTCACTATTAATTTCCGCCACCTGGAATTTGTCTCTAAAAGAGACCCAAATATCTCTCAAATCATGCACTTGTTTGGGAAAATCTCTAAGCGGAAGGTAAATGGGTCCATTTGGGTTCTGGATTTTCAATCGTTTCTTCTAATCCCTCATGGTTTGGCTGCAATTAGTTCTGCAAAATCGTCTATCTGATCTTGACGCCTTTCCAAATTTTATTTGTTGTTGCTCATAAAATTATTTGTAGCAATCCAAAATTATTTTTTGATCAATCATCTTGAACGTATTTGGATAATAAAATCAAGACATGATTAGATCTGTATCAAATATTTGATAATAGAAACCTGTGAAACAAAAAAAAACTTAAATTAATAACCTAAAAATTGTAAATAAAACAAAATCTAGAAAAATAAAAAATGAATTTAAACTAACTATAACTTATAAACAAACATTATTTATAATTTGTTTTCAAATATGACCTAGAAGCTTCAAGTTAATGGAGAAAAAATATTAATTTTAGTTTTTTACAAAATCAAACAATGATAAATAATTATTTGATTATTATTATTTTGAAATGAGATGCAAAATGAAAAAAGAATTTAATTAATTAATATCACCAAATGATTTCATGAAAATGAGAAACCAACCAAGATATTATTTGATGAAGTATTGAAATGATTTTTCAAAATAGTCAAACTTGCTAATGAGCAAAAGAAATGAACACATAATCATAATTTAAACGAAAGTAAACATTTGATAAAAATTAACGCTTTTTGTTTAAATTGAGATTTTTATGCTTGTTTCTAACTTTTGACATATACTCTTATAATAAATGTCTCATACTATAGTGAATGTCTTAAGTTTGTCTCAAAGCAAACAAAGGTATGGAACAATTTGAAAAGGTTGATTCTGTAGCTCATTACAATTATCAAGATTCGAATGGGGGGGCCTTTAAATTTTGTAAAAATATAGGGGGAGTTGTTGGGGCCCAACAGGAGGATAGTACTCCCCACCAAACAGGTAATGAGATGCTACATATTCAAATTTGGCTCAAACATTTTTTATTGTTTTGAATCAGATCTTTGTAGGGTGGTGGAAAAGAGTGAGCAATGCATTCAACATGGCCAACAAGAGACAAGAAACAAATTCAAGAATGCTTCAAATTCAATAGGAGTTGGATGAACGACACTTGTTGGTTATCTCCATCTAGGGAAGAGTGGGCACTCTTGCATCCTAGGTGCTTGTAGTGATAGAGATGAGAGTGAATCATAGGAAATACTTCCAATCT
>JASDQU010101873.1:49576-62814 GCA_032191745.1 Picea mariana
GGTGGGATGTTATCTGATATCTGACATGACTTAACAATAAAGTATCTCATCTCCTATATAAGTTGTTGGGTGGATTTTCTTCCCCTTTTCTTTTCATCCTTTAAGGATTTGTGTCGATCCTTTACGGGGCCTCGATGAATAACCAAACCTGAGTTTGAGATGGTTGAGGCTCCAATAGAGGAGTTGAGGAAAATATTGTGGAATTTGCACAGTGGTTTGGTGGTATGGTGTACAATTACTTTTTTCTATAGGCCTATTCTAGGTGGAATATATCAACTCCTGCAAGTTCTAGTTCATCCAATTTCATTTCGATGTCCCTTTATTCCACATAAAGGTTCATTCCCACAGCGGAACCAGATTTTGTTATTGGTAAAACCTGTTCTAGGATTGGGTATTCCTTGGTTTTCTCACTGCTGTCATCAAGAGTATGTCCAGAGATAGGATTCGATGGGCCATCAAGGTCTTCCAACAAGTTTTGAATGGCATCAAATGAGTTTCTAGAGAAGGGTCCCTTTGAGGCAATTGGAGCAGTCTTTTTCAAGGTGTGACAATGCTTTCCAGTGATCTGAGTGAAGTCATCCTTAGATTTGAAATAAACCCTAATGGTGTTACCTATTTCGCCGATCATTTCCTCTAACCAGAACTCTTGCAGCAAGGAATAGAGGCAGATCCAAAGTGGTGGATGCAAGAAGTCCTCCTTTTTTGGGAAAAACTTCTCATTCCAAACTCTAAGAAAGAGTCTAGCCCAGTTAAAGAAGTACGACCCCCCATCAAAAACTCGGTTATCGTCTTCCTATTTATGAAATATGACAGTGAAAAAGCCCTTGCAGCCAAGTTGTAGGTCATAATTCCCTTTCGGCCACCACCAATGTTGAATCCACTTCACCACATCTCATTCTCGTGGCCAAATGCCCTTAAATTTTCTTATCAAGGAATAATCGCTCATTGATCCAGAATCAAATCCAGGAGCTTGATGGGGCTCAGAAAGGCCGAAAAATAAAATTTCTCAGAATGGATTCAAAATGTACATGTGTGTAGGTATCTTTGATACGAACCCAATGCAACTTGAACGAGATCAAACATACGTCGTATGCTCAAGTTATGGTGATCTATTCATTTTTCCAAACAGGAAAAAAAATTGTTGACTATCCAGTTCATACAGTGCCATGTAGCAGATGACTGTATAGGTCGTATGACCGTACAAATGATGTGGAAGAACAATTTGCGTAGATGTGGCAAATTTTGTACAACTGACATGGAATCTTCTAGAGGTGACACGTGGTCGGGTGACTAGGCGCACAGATGGATGACGTGGCAGGTACAAATGGGCCAATCAGAGACTGACATGTGTCACATTTGAAGTGGTGACACATGACAGATCTGTACTACTCACATGGCAAAGTACAATAAGCTAATAGGGTAGGTACACTCAACAGACAAGTGGACCATCCAGTTTTGGACACGTGGAAGTAAGAGGGCATATGGAGTGGTGCCACATGGCACCCAATTGTTGGCTCAGGTTTTGAAAAATGTTTTGGAACTCTATGAGGTTTGAACCGATGATCTCATCATGGGCTAGTGACTTGGTAGGCTGGGCTAGCCATCCCTCCTGCATTTAGTTATTTTTAAACATATATCTGAACTTATATTTAATATTTAATTAGTGTGTGGTCTGGGCGAAGACAGGGTTGGGGATAGCCCCATCCCTCGACGTAAACCATACCACAAGACCTCAACCATGTGACCTCGACCTACGTATGGTGCGTGGCTTTTATGTATATCCCACGTTTTTGTTACTTGTGGGGAAGTTACAACCACATGCCCAAGAGCTTGTTATGTTGGTGCCTTATGTGATAGCTCCAGTTCTATTGTGTTGTAAGCTAAGGTCACGGGATATATCCCATGTGACCTGTGACTCAGTGTTGTTTGGCTTGGCACAAAAATCCAGGGTTAGCCCTAGTCAGTTGGGCTCTCCCACCGACCAGGGGGAATAACCTTGGGCTAGTATATCGGGAGCTATCCAAAAGGGGGGGTGCGTGCTTTGAGGTGTTACCACATGGCCTTGCAACATAAAACCGGGACCAGGTGCTAAAGCAGCTAAGGGGTCCATCTCAAAGATGACAGTGCGAGGTCACGTGGAGTGCGTCCATAGGAAGAGAGGCCATCGAGCGAGGGGGTTGCACCCTAAATTTTGTATAGAGTGGGTTTTTTACTATACCTTATGATTTATTATTGATTTTCTCCACAGATTTGGGGGAGTTTTCCCATTATTGGGAGATATTGGGCCCTTTTTGAGGCCATATATTTGGAGGAAGTTGGGATATGGTTACCAACTGTATATCTATGTAAACCAGTCCTTCTTGAGTCCATGGGGAGATCAGTGGTGGTTCAGAACATGTTTATGCTGCCAGATTGTTGAGCCAAAGGCCATTGTTATGCAAGGAATCTATTGAAGAGCGCACCTTTGCGAGCCATTTCTGGGAGCCTCGTTCATATGATTTGGGTGCCATCAATTTTGATGGTTTCATGAGATCTGGTAGAACACGAACATATCATTGATGTAACCTTTTGGAACTATCATGATGTACTTGTAAAGCTTCAAACATAAATAAGAAAATCCCATTGAGACAAGGCCCAGAGACGTAGGTGATATTTTTGAACTCCGTTATCACATTTGTTTTATGGTTTGTTTTTGTTTATGATTTAGTTCATATCTACATATGTGTATATGGTTGTTATGATTCTTCTATAACTTCTTCGTCTTTCATTAATCTTCCCAAACGGTTAATCAATACATGCATGATAACTCAACCATAGTCATGTAAAATATATTTTCGGATCAAGTTGGTATCAGAGCTAGTTGACATTTGGAGTTTGAGTTTTGCATGTTAACCATGGAAGAGCTCATATCAAGGGAGAAAATGGCATCTATAGGAGGACTTTCTGAAGATGAGAAGGAATTCATAAATTCGGTGTTTTCAATGGCCGAGGTGGTGAAAGTGTTGTATGAAGACTACTTGGAACGAAAGAGCTCGGTTCAAGTAAAATCTTCAAAGAACAACAAATTCAAAGAAGGATTGAAGGAAGTGCCTTCTACATATGTTTCAAAAAACATCTCTGAGGTATGCAGTGAAGGTCATGCATCAAATTCTCCTTATTCCCATCAATATGGTTTTGGTGCATTTGAAAAACATACAAGAGGTATAGGTTTGAGATTGCTAACCAAGATGGGTTATGAAGGAAAGGGCATTGGAATTGAGGGCCAAGGCATTGTTAATCCCATTGAGGTCATGGAAAGGCCTTGATATCTAGGATTGGGATATGCTGAAGTGGATCTTGGAGCATCCTCCAAGATGGGTTGCAAAACTTCAGAAGCAAGTAATGCTTCAAATCCCCAACCTAAGTCATTGCAGGAACACTTCATGAAAGGTGTTGGCGCATCACTTCTTGATTGTGTTAGTGAATGCAAGTCATCTCCAAAGAAAAGTGAATATCAACATGGAAGGTATAATGGTCATGCTTTTACCAATTCTCCTTTTGATTATAATAAGCATAATCAAGTAATCCAGAACTTGTGGAATAATTATCCATGTACTTATTGTCATTCACCCAAGCATTGTGTTATCAAGTGTTGGAAGAGACAAAATTTGTACAGGAAACCTATGTCGACCAGGAAGGAAACATGACATAAATACTCAATTCCACAATGGAAGAAAGAGAAGGGTAAATAGATCTGGATGCCAAAAAATCAGTGCACTTATTGCAGCATGACTGGATATCAAAAGTCTAGTTGTTGGAAGCTTAATCCAGAGCTTCATCCAAGGACGGAAAATAATATTGCACATGTAATCATGAAGGAAGAAGGATTACCAGTGAAGCAAGAGGAACACTGTGAAGGAAAAAAACCAACCACCTGGTTTTTCCAGAAGTGGATGTCACAACTTCATTGTATTTTGCTTCCATTAATGTAATCACACATGTTGAAATGATGACCTGTTATATCATCATTTTTGTAAAACATCATGTTTTGTTTTCATCCTTATGAGTATGTAATTCAGTCAAATTAAATTTTTTTAACCTTTTGGGGACCAAAAGGTCCTTTAGTGGGGAGGTCTGATACAAAATCAGATCCAAGAGCTTGATGGGGCTCCAAAAGGCCTAAAAATAAAAGCTCTCAAAATGGCTTCAAAACATACTTTTACGTAGGCCTCGTTGATACGAACCCAACACAACTTGAATGGGCTCAAATAGATGTCGTATGCTCAAGTTATGGCGATCTGGATATTTTATTTTATTTTATTTTGGATGATTCTATAATATATTATGACTTTTCTTTGGATTGTCCATCATCATACTATCCATCATCATATTATCTTCCTCTTCAGATACAAAACTAGGACAATAAAATCTTAGTTCCAAGAAGTTTGTTGTATTTTCTAAGGGATCTTTATAAATGGATTGGATGTGTATGACTCACAATGCTGATAATCTTGGAAAACTATTTATAGTCATTCATACTTCATCATGCAATTCCTAGATTATATTAGAAAAAAAAATCATGATTTACAAACTGTGAAAAAGATTCATGTTTTCATCTCTTTTCGCAAGGTACAATTCTCTATTGTTCATCCTCCACTCAACCACTCATCACTCTATAAGTTTTATTTTTCTCGTTTGCAAATTCTTCAATATCAACAACACTTCTTCATTGAAAAGACCTTCCATATTCTAATTGAACAACTCACCTATATCCATTTCCACCAAAATAAGATCTCAATCCTTCTACTTCCTTTTATTAACAGCACTTAAGTCCACAACCCTTTTTACCTTCCTCAATGCCTCTTGCAAACTCTCAAAAATTTACATGAAAATCTACACAATCCCTTTTAAGCAAATCATGAAAAATATTTCTCATCCATCCATTGAAAATAAACTTTAGACGAAATAGTATACTTATCATCCTACCTCTCAAAACTTTACATGAAAATCTACACAATCCCTTTTAACCAAATCATAAAAAATATTTCTCATCCATCCATTGAAAATAAACTTTAGACTAAATAGTATACTTATCATCCTACATTTTAATTTAGATCATAATGGGCCCATGGTTACAACAACCCCACAGACTCTACCTGATTATGGGGTATACTAGCATCACTAATAAACTTCTCTAATATCAAAAAATTATCTAATATCTTTGATACCTCAATCTCTCTAACCATTATATTTCTCTAAGTAGGTATGATATTTACATCCTCCAAATCAACCAAACATGTCTCCTATGTTTTATTCTTGAAGAAGCATGCATTACAATCCATTATTGCAAAGTCTCCTCCTTACCCCACCTTTATCTAATGTTAAATTAAGTTCTTGAGCAATAATGACTTTGTCTTCATTTACGTATCCCAAAGAAAAAAATATTTGAGAACCCATACCTACCCTCATATAGGCCATAAAAAAACTATATCTTGCATCCTTTCATTAATATCATTAAAATAAAATTTAATCCAAATACATGTATAAAAGATAGCATATTGACATAAGGAAATACATTTTTTCCACCCTATAAATATATCACAAAATTGCCCACAACATTTATATACCAATGCAATACCACTCCCTAAATAATTTACTCAAACCCTCCTATGACTTCTTTCCATCACCAATTGTTTCTTATATCATGGAAACATAGTGTTTATGAACTTCAACCAATATTTCCAAACATAGTTTTTAACGGATTAGTGAGACCTATTGAATTAAACAATAAAATGATAATTTTGAAACTTTCTTGAATTAAAAAATAAAATGACCATTTTGAAACTTTATAGGAGCTATGTCCTAATATTTTGATAAATTCTCTTGTCATACTTGATGGAGTAGGGTCCTTTATTAGATCTAAAGTAAAGTAACCCCCTTATTCATGGGTAGATTAACAACTAATACTCTCAACCATCCCAACTAGACCTAATTGATATATAATAGATAACATTATTAGTTGGTTAAAAGTCACAAATCTTAAAAAAAAAATTAATATATAAAAACATTTTTAACATTTACTCGTTAAATAAATAGAATTAACATGACAATATTTTTTTACATTCTTCTATATGAATCATAAAATAGATAAAATCAACACTACATAATATAATTTACAATCATGAAATAGATAAAATCAACACTACATAATATAATTTACTAGTGGTATATCCTTAATAAAATTTCTTTTAAAAATAAAAAATATTTAACAAATAAAAAAATTAATCGTTTGCAGATTACCATTAAGATATAAATAAAAATGATATCACAATATTTTTATATTAACCTTCAAATAAATGGAACTAACACCGAAATATTGGTGAAATATATTTATAAAACAAATGAAGTTGACACCACAACTTCTTTTCATGAACCATGAAATAAATAAAAACGGCAGCACACATATTTTTAGTATTTATATCTTTGTGATAACTTTGGGTTAAGCACTTTATGCTTTTAATAAGTGCAAAGTGTATTAAGTTTTAAATCTCAGAAGACTTTCAATAAAGCAGAAAATGGTCGGTGAAATTTGTGACCTTCCTTGCATAGCAACATACCTAATACAAGGATTATCTATTTCATCTTCCCACTCCAAAACTTAAACATAAAGGTTGATGGTTGGTTACTGGTTTATAAAAAGTTTACTCTACGAATCACGTGGCAAGTATATATGGGACAATCAGAGAGTGACACATGTCACCCTTGCAGTGGTGACATGTGACACAGATGTACTGCTTATGTGGCAGGCACATGGTAGAGTATGGTCAGTCGACAGGGTAGGTACACTCGATAAAAAAGTGGACCATCCAATGTTGGACACGTGGCAGTAAGCGAGCGTATGGAGTGGTGCCACGTGGCCCAGACATGGGTTTCCACATGCCACTCAATCGTTGGCTGAGGTTTTGCAAAATGTTTTGGAAGTCCATGAGGTTTGAACCGACAACCTCGCCATGGGTTAGTGACTTGGTAGGCCGGGCTAGCGAGCCCGCCTGTGTTTGGTTCTTGTTAAACATATATCCGAACTTATATTTAAGTTTTAAATAGTGTGTCATCCGGGCAGAGACAGGGTTGAGGATAGCCCCAATCCTCAACGCAATACATACCACAGGACCTCAGCAATGTGACCTCAACCTCCATATGGTGCACGTTTTTATGTATAGCCCATGGTTCTGTTACTTGCAGGGAATTTACAACCACATTCCCCAGAGCTCATTATTTTGGCACGTTATGTGATATCTCTAGCCCGATTGGGTGGTAAGCTAAGGTCACAAGATATATCCCATGTGTCCTGGGACTCGGTGTTGTTTGGCTTGGCGCAAAAATCCAGGGTTAGCCCTAGTCTCTCGAGCTCACCCACCGACCAAGGGGCATAATCCTCAGCTAGTATATCGAGAGCTATCCAAAATGGGGGGCACACGCTTTGAGTTGTGGCCACATGTCCTTGCATTATAAAACCAGGACCAGGTGCTAAAGAAGCTAACGAGGCAGCGCATAGATGACAGTGCGAGGTCACATGGAGTGTGTCCATAAGACCAATGGCCACCGAGAAAGGGGGTTGTGCCCTAAATTTGGTATAGAGTGGGTTTTTGACTATACCTTATGATTTATTATAGATTTTCTCCACAGATTTGGGGGATTTTTCCCATTATTGGGAGATATTGGGCCCTTTTTTAAGCCAGATCTTGGGAGGAAGTTGGGAAATGGATACCAACTTTAGATCTATATAAATATGTCCTTCTTTAGGCCATGGGGATATTATTGGTGGTTCATAAAAACTTTATGTTGCTAGATTGTTGAGCCAAAGGCCATTGTTATGCAAGGAAGCTATTGAGGAGTGCACCTTTGCAAGCCATTTCTGGAAGCCTCGTTCATCCGATTTGGGTGACGTCAGTTTTGATGGGTTCATGAGATATGGTAGAACACGACCATCTCATTTTTGTAACTTTTTGGCATTATCATGATGTACTTGTAAATCTTTGAACATAAATAATCAAATCCCACTAAGACAAGGCCCATAGACGTAGGCGAGATTGCTGAACTCCGTTATCACATTTGTGTTATGTTTTGTTGTTGTTTATGCTTTTGTTCAGATCTGCATATGTGTATATGGCTGTTATGATTCTTCTATAACTTCTTCCTCTTTCTTTAAGCTTCCTAAATGGTTAATCAATACATGCATGATAACTCAACCATAGTCGTGTAAAATATCTTTTTGGATCACTCATATATTGTTTTTTATCATCAATTAATGGGGTGTTTATCACATATTTCAGAGCCAAGGGTTCTTTAGAAATGCACTTTCCTATCTCCCAGATACAAGCCTCTTTTTCATGGGTACGTTCAGGGTCTATTTCCATTTCTTTCCCCTTAGTTGGCCTGTTGTAGAGAGCTTCATCTCTCAGGTGAATGGGAGAGTCGAAGGGTGGTCTAATGTTTCCACCTCCATTCATGTCGGAGCATATGTCATGTCTGTAAGAGGGGGATTTCGACCCCCCATCCATTGTTTCCATGCCATGAGTAGGTTGGGAGGCATCTGAGGGAACCAAGGAAGAGAATCTGAAAACCCTAAGGAGAACTGCTAGCCGAACGAGAAACCCTAGGTGTGAGAGGGGTGCTATACAAACCTAGAGGAAAAATTGTTACTACTTATTCATGGAACATAGGACTGGCCACCAATAGCCACGCTGAAGTATACACCCTCCTGCAAGGATTCCTCATTGCCAGAAGTAAAATCATTAGAACCCTTTCAATGTTGGGTGACTCTAAGAATACAATCAGACACATGAGGCTCTCATCCTTCCCCACGATGTGAGTGTCATATCAACTTTTATACGTATACATGACACCATCAAGGAATTCGACCAATTCTATTCGTGGCATGTTAAGAGATATATCAACTCTCTCCCTGACAAACTGACCAATAAGGGAATGAATGGAGAATTTGGGTCTCTAATCATAAATGAAAAGATAAGGTTGATCCCTACACCTTATCCCCTTTTGTATCGATTTGGATTATGACCACAGCCTTTGGTTTTGGAGGGCCATGCTTCTTTCCTTGGATTCCTCCTTTCATGACATGTGGCCTCCCCCTTGTCTTTCCTTGCCTCCCACGTGGCTCTCTTACCCATGTATTTATTCCTCCCCATTCCCCTGTCCCTCGTCATGACTTCAATCTATTCCCTCTCCTTTTCCCCTCTACTTATCTCTATGTACCCTCCCATTGGGATCGAATCCATCCCTCCTAGATTTCACCCCCCTTGTATGTTTCTCTAATCATCTTCTACCACCCCCTTTCCATTTCTCCCATGTCCAATATTCACCTCCTCCACTCATATGTTGTAGTCATGGGGGTCGTATGCTATCACGCTCATGAAGGATATGAACCATCTCTACTCTCGTGTTACTTATCCTTCCACCCCCCTTGGTTTGATCTCTCACTCTCGTGGACATCATTCCTCAAAATGGGAAAGAACATGCAGATTTTTGTGCCAAATATGTTGGGAGGGAGGATAATACTCCCCACCAAATAGGTAATGAGATGCTACATATTCAAATTTGGCTCAAAATTTTTTTATTGTTTTGAATCAGATCTTTGTAGGGTGGTGGAAAAGAGTGAGCAATGCATTCAACATGGCCAACAAGAGACAAGAAACGAATTCAAGAATGCTTCAAATTCAATAGGAGTTGGATGACCGACACTTGTTGGTTATCTCCATCTATGGAAGAGTGGGCACTCTTGCATCCTAGGTGCTTGTAGTGATAGAGATGAGAGTGAATCATAGGAAATACTTCCAATCTATGAATGACAAGGTAAACACCCTCAGAAATAAATTTGAATAAATTCAACTTCACTTGACATTTCATGGACAACAAGGAATCACATGAGCACGTTTTGGATTAATGCATTCCAGTCTAAGGCCTCAGTTTCTCCCTGACCTCAACACTTTAGTTCTGCAGGATCTAGATGCATAAATGGAGAATGAAGATAGAGAAAACAAATTCCCCCCTTAAGTTTCAGTTTACATGAATTTCCAATTCTTATGTTGTTTAGGAGTTTTCAACACGATCTATCATGTTAGAGTTTTCAAATAGAATGGAACTGCTACCCCTTTGAGTATTGTGTTCCCTCTATATGTAATTAATTGCCTTAGTGTAGTCTTAATATATTACAAATTTCCCATATATATATATATATATATATATAAAAATTATTAATTTTATTTAATATTTTTAATTGATAAAATAAGTATCGTAGATGAGATATGTACTTCGCCTTGGTCGTAAAAAGTCCTAATACTACAACAACATTTTATAATAAGAAAATGGATATAAAAAGATAATTAATCTCTCTTTAATGCATGACAAAAATGGAGATGGATCTTTAATACAAGCTTCAATTGTGAAAATTTTGAAACATATTTTTAAAAGTAGGCCGACATCGGCATTACTATATCTATATAAAGAAGAGGAGTTTTAATATTTTGATTTCATTTTAGCTGTGTTAAATTTAGGTTTGTTTCATTTAATTATGAAATACATTTTTTTAAAGAATAGAAGTTAGTCGATATGTGTGAAGTTTCATAATTGATTTGGTAGTAGTTTTGTTAGAATAACATTATTTTAAAATACATTTTTTTTTAAAGAATAGAAGTTAGTAGATATGTGTGAAGTTCTATGATTGATTTTGTAGTATTTTTGTTAGAATAAAATTATTTTTATAGAAGTATTTTTATTTTAAAGAAAAAAATTAAAATAAAAATAAAATTTAAAATTTAAAATTTAAAATGATATCTTCAAATTAGTAAAACAGAAACAAATATTTTTTATAAAAATATTAACTTAATAAAATAAATTATAATATTTAAATTAATTTAATATTAATGGAAAAAATTACTAAAAGTAATATAAGATAGATGTAATAAAGCTTTAAAAAATATTGAAAATAATTTAAGATAGATGTAGAGTATTAGAATTTAAAATGATATGTACAAATTAGTAAAACCGAGATACGCTTTTAGTACGAAAGTACTAACTAAGTAAACACTTTCCCGTACCTGAACTTGTTCTTTGAAAAACCAACTTCATCAAAACCATTTCATACCAACCTACATTGCAAATATTCCTTTGATTTACATTAGTAATAACATTTTAAACCTAACTTAACCTTAAACCATTTCAAGACCAACTTTTTGGATTCCAACTTATAGTCTTCCACCATTGATTTAACAAGAATAATATTAACGCCACCTCATTTTATTAACCCTGAATTTAATCTTTAATTAACATAAAACTAATATTAGTATTATTAAACCACTAATATAACAACAATAGTATCAATTAACCACTTAATTCATTAAGTGACTAAATCATTTTTAAATATTTTTTGAAAATTCCCCTCTAACTTAGGGTTTCACTTAGCTGAACACTAATATAACATTAATAACACTTTTGCTTTCTCATTAAATAAACCCTAATTTTAACCTATAATTAACATAAACTAATATTAATAATAATAACACCTTATGGTTAGCAATTTAAGCCACCAATAAAAATTACACTACCTCATCAAATTAACCCTGGTTTTAACCTATAATTTAATATTAACACCGTCGAATTAAACCACTCAACCCATGAATTAACTATACCAATATTAAATACCTAACTTAACTTGACTTAACCTTAAACCTAACTTAACCCTAAACCATTTCAAGACCAACCTAATTGATTCCAACTTTTAGTCTTCCACCACTAGAATTATATTAACGCCACCTCTTTATATTAACCCTAATTTTAACCTATAATTAACATAAAACTAATATTAATAATATTAAACCACTAATATAACAACAATAGTATCAATTAACCCCTAATTTAAAACCACTTAACTCATTAATTGACTAAATCACTTTTAAATATTTTTAGAAAAAAACCCCTCAAGCTTAGGGTTTAACTTAGTCGAACACTAATAAAACATTAATAATACTTTTGCCACCTTATTAAATAAACCCTATTTTTAACCTATAATTAACATAAAACTAATATTAATAATAATAACACCTTATGGTTTTCTAGTTTTAACCTATAATTTAATATTAAACCACTTGACCCATTAATCAACTATACCAATATTAAATACCTATTTTAAAATTTAAAATTTAAACCACCTAATTCATTAATTGACTAAATCACTTTTAAATAATTAATTTTTTGAATATTCTCCTCAAACCTAGGATAACAAGAATAATACTATTGCCACCTAGTTAAATCAACCCTAAATTTGAACCTAGAACTAACATAATATTAACATTAATATGAACACCATTAATATTCCTCTTCAATTTAACCCTAGTAATTAATACTAACATTGTCGGGTTATCAAATTAAATCCATTAATTAACCGAACCACTATCAAATATTTGAAAAGTCTCCTCAAATTTAGGGTTTCACTGTTGTGGATCCGAAACGTCGACAAGCTCTCAAAAGCATTGTCACTGTGGTTCTTTCGACATGCTCTGAACAAATCTCTCACCAAAAAAACCTAAATGATCAAATTATAATATTTGAAGTGTTTAAAAAAGATAAGATAATATCATTATTATTTTGATAAGGATCTATAATCATTATATATGTTTTATTTTTTGTAAATTTTTATAATTTTTTTTCATTTAACATAATACGATAATATGATATTATTATTATTATTTAAATATGAAATAATTAGTATATTTTTTTTTTGTAAGTAAGAAGTTTAATATATTAAGGTCCTGCCAGAGGCAAAAGAGAGTTTCAAAATACAGTGATGGATCTGCTGAAATTACTGGGCTACCCCAATAGAGGGGAAACCAGCCCAGTCAGCAACTTAGTCAGCCTAAGCATAGTAATAAACCATAAAAAGAAATGTCTGAGACAAAGTGGACATCCATAAAAAACAACAACCAGCTAATACGACTTCTAAAATAGCAAGAGCCTAGACACCTGACATGTAACCTGGCCAGGTGGCGTTGAGATCTCCTGTCCATGGTTCCTCTTCGACAACTGTCATCCCGTCCCCCCACTGCACCTCGACCTCCTCCTTGGTCTCAGTTCCAAGGATGTGCCTCGCAGTTTCCTTCTCGGACATGGTTGAGCTCCCAGCCCATTTCAATCCCAGCTCTGCTGCACACTGTAGTACCGCATCTCCAGCTGTGGTAGCTACCCTG
>JASDQU010101873.1:65319-88644 GCA_032191745.1 Picea mariana
CCTCGTTGTCACGGCATGATTTGGCAATGTAAATGGATTTGGCATTCCAGGCCCAAGGGGAGAGCCTGGAGAAGGCCGGGAGTTGTGAGAACCATGAACATGCAAGAAAAACCAGGCCAGGGCAGCAGAGGAGCACTGGAGTCAGTTCTCGGAAGAGGGAGAGTATCACAAGCAGATGAAGAAGCCATAGCACCACGCATAATGGAGGTCGGGTAGACACAAATTAATGCCACTGAAAACGACGTGAAAGCCAGTTAATGTGAGGTAGAGTCGGTGGTGGTTGGCACGAGTTGGTCACATGGCTCGTTGCCTTGCTGGCTCCTCCGCTCTCCCTCTGTACGCCAGGTGGTCAGCACTATCACCCCATCCCGGGGATGAAATAATTAGTATTATTACATATAGATATAGTGTATAAGATTTGTTTGTTTGTGAGATAATAGATTTGATTGTTAAAATTTAAGTAAGTATATATAGCTTATTTTTAATATGTTTTCTCTAATATTACCTCAACCTTATGAAGGTGGTGGTCGGGGATTGGGGTAATATTAGAGAAACATATATGAGGGTGAGAGTGAGGGGTAATATTAGAGAAAAAAATATATAATATGAGGGTGGAGGGTGATATTAGAAAAAACATAATATGTTTTTTCTAACATGTTTTCTCTAATATTATCCCCTACCCCCACCCCCACCCCCCATCCCTTATGTGGGTGCTAGTGAAGAGTAATATTAGAGAAAACACAATATAATATGAGGGTGGTGGCTGGGGGGTAATATTAGAGAAAACACAATATAATATGGGGGTAGAGGGTTGGAGGTAATATTAGAGAGAACATAGTATGTTTTCTCTAATTTTATCTCCAACACTCCACCCCATATTATATTATGTTTTCTCTAATATTAACCCCAGGGTTGGAGGTAATATTAGAGAGAACATAGTATGTTCTCTCTAATAATACCTCCAACTCCCACCCTCACCCTCATTGAGGGTGGAGGGTGGAGAGTAATATTAGAGAAAACATATTATATTTTGTCCAATATTACCCCCCACCCACACCTATTATGTTTCCTCTAATATTACCCCCACCCTCACCCCACTCTCAAGCTCATATTATATTGTGTTTTCTCTAATATTACTCCCCACTAATATGTTTTCTATAATATTACCCCCCACCCTCACTCTCACCCTCATATTATATTGTTTTTTTTCTCTAATACTACCCCTCACCCCACCTTCATAATATTACCCCCAAGCCATCCTACCCTCATAATATTACAAAGTACCCCATCCACCCTCATATATGAGGGTGAGGGTGAGAAACAATATTAGAAAAAATACAACATAATATTATTATGTTTAGTTTAATATTATCCCCCACCTCTTTGCATTTAAAACTATGACCTTTAAAAGCTAAACACATTTTCTTAACAACTATTAGGCCCACTCAACTTCTTTGCATTTGAAACTATAAACTTTAAAAAAGAAACCCATTTTCTTAACCACTATTAGTTACACTGAACCTATATCCTTTTACATTCTAAATATATGAAAATTCCCCAAACTGATTGTCAAAGTCATAAAAGTAAGATTCTAACAGTTTGAAAAACTACAACATATATACTGCTTTTATTAATTTAGAAGGCGTACATGACCAGAAGAGCTTTCTTTTATGAATGAATATCCAATCCCGGTTTCAATCCCAGGCCACTTACATTGAACTCGAGTATCTAATACATTATTTTCTATAACCATAAATCTTCCATAGTCGTTAACACCTAACACATAAGCCCTGAAGACATAAAGGATTGAATGCAAAAGAGAGCTGGGATTAAAATTGCACTTTGCATTTCACAGTACAAAGTTCGGTTGTCACAACCACGCAATCTCAGGCAGTGAGCTAAAATATCACAACAACCAATTGCCAGACAGCAGTTTTCTAGCAAACATTCCAAGAATCATAACTGTCGCTCGCAGGCGGTGCTTAAACATTCAAATATGGTCATCAATTCAGTGCGATTATCATCTATTCACCTCTTTGACAGCATGAAGTAAGACACGCCATGCTCGAATTTCCCGATCGAGGCTCCCGGTATAGATCATAACACTGTTCATTAATTCATCAATACGTGAAGTAATACATTTTACTGGAGCTGTGTGGCCTTCCAAAACCGCTATGCAACTGTGCAAACTACCGGCTTCTCTTCTCCAAACCCTAATATTCTTATCGGCGGATCCATAACAAACAATATCCGATACCGTTGCCAAGCACAAAACAGGTTGTCTGTGCCCTCTCAACTCCCCGGCCGCAACATTCGCTTTGTCTGGCAATTTATCGACCTCCCACAGGAAAACGGAAGAATCACCTCCACCAGAATACAACATCAAACCATCCGGGCTGAGAGCGAGAGCATTCACTGCAAATTTATGCCTATCGATGACCTTAACCAGAGAATGCTTTTTATTGTCGGGGTATTTCTTCCAGACTTTTATAATTGAATCGGCGGAGGCAGTGTATAGGAAACCGTCAGATGAAACGGCAAGTGCATTTATGGCGTCATTGTGCGCTCGAAACGATTCCATGCAACGGAAATCAGAAAGCCTCCACACCTTCACCGTTCTGTCCCACGACGCTGAATATAAATTGCCGTTTTTTACCGCCAGAACAGATATGGTATCTACATGTTGAATCCAAAGACAATGTTTGTGCCTGCGCACCTGAATATAATTTTTAGACGCCACGGAATTCAGCAAATAGTCCTTTACGGTGGGTATCGTGCATTTGAGCTTATGATGCAGAGCAGAATCCCGCGGTGCCTTAAAACGCTTCCATACTCTAATCCTGTGATCCTGGTGGGCACTGAAAATTTTATCTTGGGCAATGACAATGGATTTAACTGCTCCGCCTTCGCAACCAAATCTGCAATATTCTACGAGTTCTCCGGACTTATCATATTGTCCACATACTCGTATATCCTTCCCAATGGATCCGCTGTAAAGCAAATTACATTCTTCCGCAAAGGCAATAGAGTATATGCAGCTGTCGTGACCTTTAACTGTCCAAACGCACTGATACGCGCTCACATTGTCCAATCTTCCAGTAACGCCGATGAGGGGCGGAATGGAGCACATGTACAGTGGCATAGTAGAACAAGTGGCTGAGTCTGTATCATAACGAGCTCGCAGGCAAACAAGGGATTGCTGTTTACTGCCCGGGCGTCTTTGTGATTCCTTTGAAACTGCAAAACACCGTTTGCTTTCAACTCCATCTTGTTCTAAACTTGTAGATAGAGCTGATTCCTTCTGTTGGTACTCTTCAATGGCTTTCATGCTAGAAGCGCTTCGATTTCAATACCAATCGATATTCATACACTAAATTTCTCAGAGCTCATGAAAATAGACTAGCAGAATAGATCAAATTCCCGAGACAAGAGAGAGTTCAGTATAAGCACAGTACAAGATCAGTAGTATCAATAAGCTTCATAGTAAAAATAAGATGAGTGTACACGTTTCAGGAAAGCCGAAGAATTCAACAGTAGATTTCAGCTAGCGAACTAGAAATTTTGTCCACTGAAAACGATGATGTATTCATAGCAACCTGTTCTCCAGATGCCAGGACGGGATTTTAAATAAATCAAGAAGATGCATTTGTAATCAGCACAAGAGAAAACCAATAGCAAGGCTGAACAGAAAACAAGTCACAGGTCTCCAGAAACCGTCCATACATATTTAGAAATTCAGGCATCATGACTCACAATCTGGTTAGATGCATTACGCGTAAATATTATAACTATTATCCGTTTAGTTGACCCAAGACGTGGAATTACATTACATTTCCAATATCGAGACTCGATGCATGATGGATAGATTTTGAATATTATAACTTCACTGAAACCCACGAAACTTCTGATAATTATAATTTGTGCATATTTCAACGACCTGACCCTACTTTTCATTGAAAAATACTGATTCTAGAAAGTCAGTTGTTGGAACTGGAGATGGCCTATTGGATAGGTTGGTTACATGTAGAAAGCGAAACGAATCCGCTTGATTGGAATGGCTGAATCGTCATTGGACATGAAAATTACTTAAACACGTAGTAAATTTATATTCATTTTGGTTATAAATAATTTTGAAAAGAATTCGATGGAATTTTCGATTATAGGTAAAGTTTTACATTGATTTAAATTTTATGGAGAATGGAATTTTGTTTATATTTTATAAAGATTAGAATTTTGTTTAGAGATTTTATTTCAATTTTTAAAATTTAAATGAATTTTTTGTTATTTTATATTTCAAATGCAAAATCTAAATCAATTAAAATTTAAAAGTATCGTTTATTAAATTATTGAATTAAAAAAATAAAATAAAATAAATTATTAAATTCAAAAGAAATAAAATAAAACAAATACACATTTAATGAATTCCTTCGAGAGGGCCTAATGCCCTCCTTCACCATAGACCAAAGACGAGGGTAATTTGTCAATATAGTGTGTTTAAGAGACTACTAAGCCTTTTTCTTCAGAATAATATACAACACATTGGCCTTTTCATTTTCTCTTATTTATTTATATGATTACAATTTTTTTTAAATAATATAATGTTTTACATAATAATAAGTATTTATATTTATTTAAAAAAAAAATTAGTTTTTATAATATAATTTATATTTATTTAAAAAATATTATAATTTTGAAAATATGAATGCTAAATATAGTGAATCATCATTAACAAAACTACCATTATA
This sequence comes from Picea mariana, assembly GCA_032191745.1. Classification (NCBI taxonomy): domain Eukaryota; kingdom Viridiplantae; phylum Streptophyta; class Pinopsida; order Pinales; family Pinaceae; genus Picea; species Picea mariana. Next base: position 70,065 of record JASDQU010101873.1, read on the forward strand.
AAAATATTTTATAATATATCTTAATTAATCTTTAAAACTAATCTATTAATATTTATTAAAAAAACATAATTATATCCTCAAAAATATATAAATATAAATACATACAAAATGATATATTAATAATATATAGATATTGTAAATTGTATTTGCTCTTTTTGAGTTGTATTATTAATATTCTTGTATATGAATAAAGGTTTTTGACTTTTAAAAATTTATGTTCATTAATCAAATTAATTTAAGTAGATATTAGTAGGATATTTTATCCTTTTATCTTTTATATTTTATATTTTTTTCAATAAAAAAATCTTAACATCTATTCAAGGATAATAGAATGTAAATTTTAATCTTTTTTATTATTTAAAAAAGAATAAAATAAAATTTTCTAATATTAATCTAATCTTCCAATAACATAGATGCACAAAATAACTAATTATCTATACTATCTAATATGTTTTAAAGAATAGATTTTAAAATACACCATGAGATACTACATTGAAATTTTAAAAAGAACTACATGATATTATATGAAACATATGTAAAGAAAAACAAAAATAAGCATGTAAAGCTCATATCAAAATAACCTCCCTACATTCCGCAAAAGAGGAAGCAAAAATATTGAGATGGTATCTTAATGGAATTATATTGCAATCTTGAAGTTGGCATCTATCATATATTTGATTGACTATGGTAAATAATTCAAATCCATTAACTTTGAGGATTTATTGGGACTTTCACTAATCCCATATTTAAACTTAATAGAAGGTTAATTTAATTTATAGAAAAAAAACATGTGACTTCGATTTATCAATAGTTAACTCATTCAACACTCAAGGTGCCTCTTTCTTTAACATGAATTTTATTCTAGAAATTATAGATTGACATTGAGAAAGAACAAAAAACAAAGACACCTACTTATCTTAAAAGAAATCTATCTCACACTAACTAAATGCCACATAAGATAAAACATGACAAACCCAAATCTCCTTCAATTCCTTTGTTAAAAACCATTGTTTTAAACAAACTTCAACTAAGGATTCCTTCCAGAGATTTTGAATTTCTATCAAGGATTTTGAGTACATATCTAATATGCATAATAAAAATTAATTACAAAAAAGTGAAATGTTTTTTTCTTCATTTTTACAAAGTGAGAAAGTAACTAGGCCTTCATGCTTAGGCCTTTGCAAGACATCCCAACTCGAAACCTTATTCGTAATAGTATAAGTAACAAAAGAAAAAAACTAACATCAAGCCATTCCATTGTAGTAAAACACTTTTTATATCATTCCTTCTTTTTCTTACCCAATATAAAATAGTCCTCGGTATGATATATTTAAGTTATAAATTTCTTTCCCATAACCCATTATATGTCATATATTTCCACATTCGTTTTCTACCAAGGAAGCTCCAAATATGAATGTTCTTCAAACCCCACCCACCCATATCCTTTAGCTCATTGATACTTCTCCATTTAACCAATTCCCATATTTCTTTCCAAACAACAAAAATTAAGCAAATTTTCCTTATGTTCTAAATAACCCCTTTGGGACTATAAGCCACTCTATCCCAAAATATTAGGCTATCCTACACTACTAAGAATACTCAATAACCATCCTAACTTCCACCTCTTCAAACTACAATCCTCAGTCCTTTGTGCTTCAACAAAAACCCACCTTCCTAATTTTATTTTTTAAAAGGAACATCATAGCTGGTATAACCTCTTCCTCATCATCAAGCATATACAAAACAATAATGGAATTCTAAAAATTAAATTCCATACGTATAAATATGTCATAAGTGTCTAGCATATCCATTGACATTATATATTCCTTATCATTATCATTTCAAAATAATAATAAATCATGGAAAAAGGGATAACGATGTAAATATGTTACATGGACAAAACCACTAATACTTATTTCTAAAATAATCCCTTCTCTTGGCATCAACAATGGATCTACTCGAAACATCTGCTACTAATAGGGTCAAATAGAAGGGATAAATGACATTCTTGTTCAATCCTTAGAGAAGGATTAATTTTTTTAACAAGAATAACATAAAAAATAGAAGTGATACACTCCATAATATATGAAACTATTAGCAAACTAATACCCACATGAAAAATTATCGACCTCAAATGCAACCAACTCAATCAATCATATATTTTGATAGATATAGCTTCAAAATCACAAAAAGAAGATTTGTATTCTTGATGAAATGTAGTTTCTCCTATAGGTTTAAATATTTTCCTCCAAAAAAAAATCTAATTCCTCTTAAGATATAACATTTGAAATTTTTTTCTTAATCTTTATAAAAATAATCTTGGTTATTATTTCATACACACAATTTCATAGTAAAATAGGCATAAACTCACCAAAAGATATTGGTTTATCTTTCTTATGGATCAAATCAAGGAAAATTGAGCTTAAAAATCCTATCATTTTTCAATATTTCATAATTTCCTCCACCACTCTCAAAATATCCTCTTCCAAAATATCATTAAAAAAAAGAAAACAATCCACACATTTGGTCTTGGATATTTTATTTTATTTTATTTTGGATGATTCTATAATATATTATGACTCTTCTTTGGATATCTCATCCATCATCATATTATCTTCCTCTTCAGATACAAAACTAGGACAATAAAATCTTAGTTCCAAGAAGTTTGTTGTATTTTCTAAGGGCTCTTTATAAATGGATTGGATGTGTATCACTCATAATGTTGATAATCTTGGAAAACTATTTATAGTCATTCATACTTCATCATGCAAATCCTAGATTATATTAAAAAAAAATTGCATGATTCACAAACTGTGAAAAAGATTCATGTTTTCATCTCTTTTCGCAAGGTACATTTTTCTACTGTTCATCCTCCACTCAACCACTCATCACTCTATAAGTTTTATTTTTCTCGTTTCCAAATTCTTCAATATCAACAACACTTCTTCATTGAAAAGATCTTCCATATTCTAATTGAACAACTCACCTATATCCATTTCCACGAAAATAAGATCTCAATCCTTCTACTTCCTTTTATTAACAACACTTAAGTCCACAACCCTATTTACCTTCCTCAATGCCTCTTGCAAACTCTAAAAATTTACATGAAAATCTACACAATCCCTTTTAACCAAATCATGAAAAATATTTCTCATCCATCCATTGAAAATAAACTTTAAACTAAATATTATACTTATCATCTTACCTTTTAATTTAGATCATAATGGGCCCATGGTTACAACACCCCCACAGACTCTACCCGATTATAGGTTATACTAGCATCACTAATCAACTTCTCTAATATCAAAAAATTATCTAATATCTTTGATACCTCAATCTCTCTAACYATTCTATTTCTCTAAGTAGGTATGATATTTACATGCTYCAAATCARCCAAACATGTCTCMTATGTTTTATTCTTGAAGAAGCATGCATTACAATCCATTATTGCAAAGTCTCCTCCTTACCCCACCTTTATCTAATGTTAAATTAAGTTCTTGACCAATAATGACTTTGTCCTCATTTATGTATCCCAAAGAAAAAAATATTGGAAAACCCATACCTACTCTCATATAGGCCATAAAAAAACTATATCTTGAATCCTTTCATTGATATCATTAAAATAAAATTTAATCCAAATACATTTATACAAGATAGCATATTCACATAAGGAAATACATTTCTTCCACCCTATAAACATATCACAAAATTGCCCACAACATTTATATACCAATGAAATACCACTCCCTAAATAATTTACTCAAACTTTCCTATGGCTTCTTTCCATCACCAATTGTTTCTTATATTATGGAAACATAGTGTTTATGAAGTTCAACTAGTATTTCCAAAGATAATTTTTAGAGGGATTGGTTAGACCTCTTGAATTAAAGAATAAAATGATGATTTTGAAACTTTCTTGAATTAAAGAATAAAATGACCATTTTGAAACTTTATAGGAGCTATGTTTTAATATTTTGATTGATTCTCTTGTCATATTTGATGGAGTAGGGAAGTAAAGTAACCCTCTTATCCATGGGTAGGTTAACAACTAATCTTCCCAACCACCTGAACTAGACCCAATTGATATATAATAGATGACAATATTAATGGGTTAAAAGTCACAAATCTTTAAAAAAAAATTAATATATAAAAACATTTTTAACATTTATTAGTTAAATAAATAGAATTAACATGTCAATATTTTTCTACATTTTTCTATATAAATCACGAAATAGATAAAATCAACACTACATAATATAATTTACTACTAGTATATCCCTAATAAAAAAAAATTAAAAATAAAAAATATTTAACAAATAAAAAAATTAATCATTTGGAGATTACCATTAAGATATAAATAAAAATGATATCACAATATTTTTATATTAACCTTCAAATAAATGGAACTAACACCGAAATATTCGTGAAATATATTTATAAAACAAATGAAGTTGACACCGCAACTTCTTTTCATGAACCATGAAATAAATAAAAACGGCAGCACACATATTTTTAGTATTTATATCTTTGTGATAACTTTGGGTTAAGCACTTTATGCTTTTGAATAAGTGCGAAGTGTATTAAGTTTTAAATCTCAGAAGACTTTCAATAAAGCATAAAATGGTCGGTGAAATTTGAGACCTCCCATGCATAGCAGCCTGCCTAGTATAAGGATTATCTATTTCATCTTCCCACCCCAAAACTTAAACATAAAAAAAGTCTACTCAGCAACTTGCAATTTCATATTGCAAGGCATTTTTTAAATGGCCATTCATAATGTTTGGCAGCATAGTGCGTTTTCAGCCGACCGAAGCCAGCTACATTGCATTCGAATTCGAATTGACTAATTCTCATTTATAGATCCCTTACATTTTTCTGCGTTCTGCTGCTACAATTTTCGTTGCGGATATACTCATAACAATAGATTCTCGGGTATAAGGATGAATCAGAGCGGAGGGATTTGTATTTTATTTCTTCTGAGCGAGAGAAAACAAATAGCATGACACAGTTCTCCAAAAACTGTCGGAGGAACCCTAGAAATTAAGGCAGTATGCCATGACATGATTAGATGCATCCCACGCAAGATCATAACTGTTCTATCCATTTAGTTGACCAAATAAAGATAAATACATTCGCATATCGAGACTAGATGCATGATGTATGAATTTCAGATATTATCGAGACAATTAAACCAAAAGAAACTTCTAATCATTATAATTTACAGGTATGACATGGCCACGTTTTCCTTCCATTAAAATATGATTGCTTAAAAAATGTCCATTTGAATTCGGCATGGCCATGGTCAGAGCAATTGCAATAATAATTATTATTTTTTTAAGCAAAACCAAAACCAATCCCAGGGAGTTACAGCCACGACTTCAAATCTGAATGATAAGAGCTTTTGGAAAATGGCACAAAAGATAGTTTTTTATGTTTGTTTTGATAAAATAGATATTCTTTTCGATTTTCGTAGGTTTTTTCAACGAAACTCCAACGGCCCACCAAGTTCTTTTCAATTGTTTCTTATTATTTTTAATTTTATTTCAAAAAGTTACAACTGATATTGCTATACTTTCTTTGGGAAAACAAGATGTTGCAGTCTATTTGCTGCAAGGCGCTAATGCGCAGTTTAAAGATGGACATTGAAAATGCTATGTTTATATTTTATTATTTCCCTCGCTTTGAGATTCACTGCGTGCAAATTTGTATAATCAATTTGTCTGATCGGCGCAGGATACGCCGGATATGAATAAGCAAATTGCGTTCGAAAACGTTGGCTATAAATAAACTAAATTAACAAAACTATAGACAAATTTAGGATACTAATTGAAAATATCTAAAAATAAACATAGAGTTAAAGGTTTAATTAAAAGATAGTTAAGCTAGAAAACAATGATGAAGATGATGATAGTGTCCATGAGAGTAGATTTGGTTTATTAGATATTAAGAAAGGTAATTGATTGTTTAGATTTTATTAGAATTTTATTTTTATGGTAGAAAAACATAATGAGAAGGGTTTCAAGATAATTATGGTTTTGATTATCTATAAGGTTAGGAAGGTTGTTATTGTGATAGATATTTTGAAATTTTTATCTTATTTTGGTGTAAGCACGGCACTCTAGGAGAAAATGTTTTTCATCTTCAACTCTTTTAGTGTCACAAAGATTAAGGTATTTCATCCCACGACATTTTGGGAATTGTCCAAGACCATGTTTTTCTATACAATTCATGGGAGCTGATTTGTATCTTAGCAATGTTGATTTTCTTATTTGCGTTGGTCAAAACCGAGATTCACTTTTGAGCATCACATATTCTCCTTGAATTTAGATGCAATGATATTTTTAATATTATCAAGTATTCTATAGAATGACATCTTCTCATATTCCCCAATGATTCCAAGAATTGACATCTTTCTTTGGCCTTCTCCTCAATCACTGGTGGTTTTGGCTGGAGTTTGAAGCAATTTTGGGGATACTCTCGATGTCTATGTTGTTTATATTGTTCTTGTACATTAAGTACATAATCATGCTTGAGCTATCCATGGTGGAATTGATCTATTCTATGAGGTGGATAGGATAGGGTGTATTTCCTTTAATTTTGAGAATATAAGTTATCAAATTATTTTGGATTTTCTCTATCTTTCTCAAGGATTCTCTAATGATAATGCATCCTCAAACTTCACATCCATATAGGATAATATGGGTGAAGAGGGTATCAATTTTTTTGTTTTCTTATTCCACAACCAAAGGTTTGCTAATTTACACTTGTTTTCAATCCCATCATAATATTTCCACCCTCCATTTATCCTTTTCTCTATTCTATAGTTCGAAATAAGCTTGTGATGATTATCAATTCCAAGATATTTGTATTAAGGGACTTTCTCCAATCTTGTCATATATGAAAGTATCATCAATGATATTTTCGGATTTAATTTTCCTAACCTTCATTTTGTCATTGTTCACAGTCATACCCATACTAGATCAGAATCCCTTGAGGATTTTTTGTTGCTTACCAAGGTCATATAGGTTCATTTCCATAAGAATAATTTCACCAAGATAAAGAAGAAGTGTGACGACTATATCACTATGAGTTGGGCCAGTGAAACCAACATTTTCCAAACTATATTCTAACTTAACTTGTATGCTAAAGGGCGTAGGGGGTAGGAAAAACCTTCCTTGAGTACTATATTACAACTAAGGGTGTTCAGATGAAGCTGGAGGGAAAAAAGTGGAAATTGTGTGATCACAAACATGCTCACATAGAAACATGAACACATGCCTAGAAACACACATGCATTCATTATGTGATAGTCTCAACATCCCTCCAAACTCCATGGAGGAGGCCATGTAAACCCCTCAACAAAATTGCATGTTCATTTTTAAGAACACACATGTATTCCCAAGAACATGCACACACTCTAGAAATGCATGTGTATTCGTCTTCTTATAATCTTAAAAGGGCTAGTGACCAATCTATTTCACCAATAGAGAAATCTCACTTAGAATTTTCAAAAGAAATTGAGAAAGAGACTTCCTTCATTCTGCTGACATGGTATCCACACTCGACTAACATGATCTTCGATTGATTCTAGGTATGAATTTGTATGCAATTTATTTTCTTTTTAATTTCTCAATATCTTTAAATCTTTAAAAAATAATTTTCAACTATATTTTCTATTACTAAATTGCAACAAACCTAATTAACATGTATCCTAGAGAAAACACAAACCAGATAGCAGGACAAGAATTCACACCAATCCCAAACTCACAAATGGAAAATAAAAACATGATTATGTCCTTAAGATGGATCCTGATATGGATCTGAAACATTGACAAACAAATGAAAATGTTGTGGCTTCTTCGAATATTTCTAAAGAAAAGAGATTGAAATTGATGAAGGGTTAAGATTTCTTACAACTCTCGCTCATGACTTATGGATTACTAGAGAGCCCTCTAAATTTTCACTATCTAGTTCCCTGGAGACCATTATATCTTCTATTACAAAGTGCCTAAGTTCAATTAAGTAATATTTCTGATTACAAGGCTAGAATGTTTGAATTTTACAGGGACTGGGTTCGAAAAAAACACTTTAGAGACCTAAAAATTACAAAACAACAGTTGATGACATTTCTCATTAACCGTAAAAGTATATTACAACCACTAGTCACAAAGAGACTCATTTTATGGACCGATGTGCTTACCAACCATTTTTAGAGAATTTGATGGATAGGTGGTTTATGGAGGTATCTCTACATTTCCTCGAGAAATTATGGGTAGAGTTTATATAGGTATCTTCATCAAGTACTTTGAAATTGGATAATTCCAAGGGATGGGTCATAGGTCTCCAAATGATAGACAAAATGCTAGGCATGACCCAATAATACGTCCTCATCCACCTAGGAAAAGGCCTAATCCCCTTCCATAACATCCTCACATCAGAGAAAGCATCATCCATAAACATGGATATATATCTTTCTCCACTTGGAACCTATTGAAGAACAACAATTTTACAACATTATCTTGCCATGAGATACTTACAAGTCGTGTTCAGAGAGCGGTTGGTACTTCAAGATTTCCAGTAGATCTCATTTAGGAGAGGGCAAATAGACATAACGGGCATTGTTGTGACCCTCAAATATGTTTAAATTATGGGTAAACATGTCATAGGTCTACATAGGATAATAAATATGAAATTTTCATGGAGGAGGTGATTATCTTGACCATCTATGTGTTCCTTATTCATTATGTGTATTATATATATATATATATATATATATATATATATAATTATAATTATAATTATAATTATAATTATAGGATGTTTGTAGTTGTTCCACTTAGATAGTAGATCCTCAACGCCTTCCCGTTTCCACTATTAATATAGCAGTAACCAGTTTTAAAATTCATATATCTATATGTACACACATGTAAATTTTAAACATTGTATTCCCAAACTCATGTCCACAAGATATTACATTACCTTTTCAAATACAAGTATTGATTCCTCTTTTCTATTTCGACACACTAAATATTGAACACGTCTTTTTAATTTTAACATATCTTTAGTGTCTTTCTTACAGTAACAATCCTTAACATTAGTTATACTACTCAATTCATTAAATAAAAAGGATTATAAATTTTTCAATCCATTTTCTCATTTCTTGATTATTTAGGATTTTCCATGTTTATCATTACATTAACTTATCCTCGAATATGTTCTATATTTTAACTAAACTCCTTATTAAATCCATTCTCTTTGAAACAAGTATGTACACAATCATTGCATGAGAGATTTAAAATAGTTTTTTTAGTCAATAACTTCATGAGTAATATTCATATTTAAACAATGAAATATGGTAATTATACAGAAACTTCATAAATGATCCTCATATTTAAACAATGACATATGGTATCCATATTATTATATTAAACATGCAATTCCTTATAACTAATGAAAATTATTGAAAATTATTGAGTAACGAGATATGGTAATATGGGGAAGGCAAAATTGTTTGAAGCACGGACCCAAACGATAGATTTAATGAGTTCTTGCATTCGCATTTATTTTCCTATAAGGTAGTTTCAACTCTGAATCAAGCCCAACGTTAGTCTATCTTTACCACCAATCATTTCTTATGTAAATAAGAACTTTATGACAATATTACTTATCTATATGCATAAGATTTCATAATTGTTCATTAGTGAAGTATATAAATCTTTCAAAACTACATTTCCAAGGTTTTGAATACCATTTTAATCATATAAGAACATGATCCACCTTGGTGAATGTCCAACTTCTTACAAGATCACAATCATGCATACTAATTCATTTCAAAACCAACTTCTTTGAAGCTCTCAATCATATATACTAATTCGTTTCAAAATCTCTCAATTATATATACTAATTCGTTTCAAAACCATTCATATTTAATCACAAATTATTTAATCTAATTTATATACTTAAAATAATTTTTTATAATTTATACACTTAAAATAAATTCTTGAACTATACTTCCATATTACTATAAGCATGGACTACTTACATATAATCCATATCCAATCTTCATTTGAACCAAGTCATATCCAATCTTGATTTGAACCAAGTCACTAGTACCATTTCGTAACATTCTTCATGCTATTCATAAACTTAATATTCCTGATTCTATTCTAATCATACATGTTATACTCTTACTATATTAACCCAATTGTTTTGTTCCTTACAAAGGACATAGTAGATTATTCACTTTACTGATGAATAATACTATACAAGTTTAATGGATATTCGATACATCAAATCATTTCATATGTTTTCAAGGTTTTAAACCATTTTAATAAGATTTACTTTATTGGGACTTTATTGTTGGAGGTGTGGATTTATCTTTAAAGTGGATTTTTATTGTTGGAGATGTGTTGTATCTTTTTAAGGTAGATAATGTAATCATGTATACAATGTTGTTTGTAGCCTAAAAACAATGAGTGTTTATTAATATTTTCAATTTTCATTGAAAATCATGTACACAATACTATTTGTAACTTAAAAATGATGAATGTTTATCAATATTTTCAATTTTCATTGAAAATATAAATGTATCTTTTCATTTATAAATATCCTAAAATTTACATCTATAAGTTCATTTATTTCATTTCTATGCATTTGTCTATGCATTTGTTTTAAGGTAGACAACATTATATAGGAACATATTTCAAATCACCAAAGAAAAATATAAAATATTTATGCTTCCTTCACCATACCATCTATGGTTACTACTCCACCTATAGATTTTTGAAATATGGAATACATCCTTAAGGTTTCTTACCTTAATAGAGCCATAATCTACATATTCTTTAAATGTATAACATCCATGAAATATATACATACATATAGATATATATTACTTTTGTTGATTTTTTATATGCTCCTTAAAAGAAAAAAAAATAATAGAAATGCATTATTTTTTTTTATAAAATATACTTTATTAACTCTAACACATAAAAAAAAATTAGTGTACATTAATTCTTTTACCATAATAATTATTATCCTTAACACATCAAAAAATAGTGTACATTAATTCATTTGCAATAATAGGGAACAACAAGAAGGTTGGTTTATTAGGCCCTAGAATGTAACATGTTCTTTGATACCATAGGTAGTGTAGTGCCCTTCGAGACACTAGTTAATTAAAAAAAAAAAAAAAGTGAATTAAAAAAAAAGTCTACTCAAACATAAATATATTCACTATGTATCGTAACTTTCATAGATACTAATTAAACATATTCTCATATCACACCATTAACATACTTCACTGCATAAACTCAATAACCACTAAATCATGTAACATTTTGTTTTATTCCTCCCCATAAATGGGCATAATATCATATCAAGTGGCATCTCGAAAAAATCAACATAAGATATTAGTATCAGTATCATCTTAACATGTTTTCATAATAGTTACACATTCTCTATCTCATGCATTCTTTCCATTCTCAATAAAGATGAATACTATTCAATTAAGGCATGGATGCAAGAGATATTTCATTCCAAGGCATAATAGAATTCATAATCAATTAAGTAATAAGTTTAGAATATCCCCATTCAACAATCAAATACCATTTTTAATATTTCAATCCTTATTATGAGAATGCAGTGTTATAGTCCTACTTGAATAACATTGTTCCCTCAATGTGGTAGATTTATAATGATTCTTAACTTCCTTCTTAAATTGAAAACAAATTACTAAATAGTATTACAATTATAATATACTAAGTTGATATGACTTCAAATGTAGGTTTGAGATTGATTATTGTGAATGAATCTCATTCAAGCATACTTTTATAAATTGTATACTTATTTTTTGTTTCCTTCTATAAAATAAACTCACATAAAATAAACTCACATAAAAAGGAATGAGTTAACTTAATGTTGCGAGAAGATGAATTCATATAATGAAATAATAATGCACTACAATATTTAATACTTTTTAGAATACATCATTGTTACATTATTATTTTTTTTTCTAATTTCAACATCTTAATTTTACCAAAGGCAATCCAAAAGTGCAATACATGTATCTTATATCTTATTTTTCATTCAAATGCAAAAATGAAAACAACTTTTCTTCTCATCATAAAACCTATCATGAATGCTATCACTATAAACACATCCTTAATATACACAAACTTAGAAACATATGATTAAATGTTTTTTTTAAAGAGAGTGGAACCTGAAAATGGCCCTAACACCTAGAATGAATAATGCTGGAGAAAAAGTAATAAAATAATAATAAAATTGCTTTCTAAATAAAAATGAGACTCTTCCATATCAAATAGGATGCTACAAATATATCAAAGGAATTCTTAATGAATCTTATATTAGGTTATGACATTTAGAAATTACAACTATCTATACTATTTATACTTACCAATAATATTAAGAAAAAACATAAAAAACTCCATTTTAATTTTCTTCAAAACCTAATTTTAGGAATTTTGTAATAGACACGCCCCTAAAAGAAATGTTCATGGGATATATTATGACAACATGGATGAAATGTTCATGGGATATATTATGACAACATGGATGTGCACATGGCATATCCCTTTGAAAGGTGTACACATTTGAAAGTGCATGCAAGTTTATCTTCTACAAGGTATGTGCATGCAAGTTTATCTTCTACAAGGTATGCGCATCTCTAAATCCCACACGAAAATATTATCAAATCACTTTTATAAAAATTATCAATCATTCAAATAGGATGGAATTGTATAGATAGGTTTAATATAGTAATAATACTAAACTAAATGGTTTTATACAAGGAATTCACATTTTCCAAACAATGATATTCTATCTACTAAATTTAGTGAAACCAAACCAAACGAGGGAATTCTAAACAACGAAAAATGTAAAATAATTTTTACAAATCTTCAGTGTTTAAAAAATGTAAAATAACTTTGACAAATCATCATGTGTTTTATAATCATCATGTGTTTTATAATTAGGTGTCCTTATTTTCTGCTTCAATATGGCTCCAAGATATTTTCAAATAATTATCTCCAATTTCCAACATGTGAATAATATGAAATCTTATTGGTTAACCACCTTATCATATCTTAAGGGTACTCCTCTTACCATATCTTAAGGGTATTCCTCTTACCTTGGACCCCCATATATGACATTTCTTCTTCACTAATACATTTTGTAGCTACTAAAGAGTTATGGAGTCTCCACGGAGTCTCCACTAGTAAACAAAAATTCATCATGAATAATCAAAATAAATACCATATTCTCCATCATTTCACCGTGAGAAATAAAACAACCATATAAAATTAGTACCCACCCTCCCTCTCTTTTAATAGTACTTAAGAAAATGACACATGTCTTTTTATGTAAAAATTTTAATTATTAATTTATTAATATTCTTATTATTCACCCAAAGAGTTGTCTTTTTCTTGCATAATTAGAATTTCTAATTAGCTTGAATGCATATTATTGACTCAATTTACAATTACCTTTTCTATTTTTACTCATTTATATTATATCTTAGCTTTTTTAATTCTTTTGGTATGTGCATATGGTAATTAATTTTTAAATAAATAAAACTTCGAAAATAAAATATGGATAATTTTAGCTAATGCATGTGTCTTAGTGATTGACTTTCATTTCAAACAATGAAAAACATAAAAAATTCATAATTATCTTAAAGTATGTAAATCTTCTAAATATTAATAATTGTTAAAATGAAAAATATAAAATGTTTAACAATAATTTTTTGAAAATATTCAAATTCTTAAAGATTTTATATATTAAAAATTTATAATTATCTTAAAGCATGTAAATCTTCTGAATATTAATAATTGTTAAAATGAAAAATATAAAATGTTTAATAATAATTTTTTGAAAATATTTAAATTTTTAAAGATTTTATATAGTTTGTATAGTTTGTAATAGATTTTGGTGGTTTTGAAGTAAAATAATTTTATGTATATAATTTCTGTAAATAATTTTTAGGAAAAAAATAGAAATTGGAAAATAATATTTTGGAAAAATTTATTAAATTTTTTTATATCACAATTTACTACTATTATATCATTAATAAAATTTCTTTTAAAAATAAAATATTTAACAAATTAAAAAATTAATCATGTGGAGATTACCCTTAAAATAAAAATAAAAACGATATCACAAGATATTTTTATATTAACCTTCAAATAAATGGAACTAACACCGAAATATAACAAATGAAGTTGCTATCACAACTTCTTTTGCAAGCACCATGAAATAAATAAAAGCGATAAAAATGATATCACAATATTTTTATATTAACCTTCAAATAAATGAAACTAATAGAAAAATAAAACAAATAAAGTTGATACCACAACTTTTTTTTCAAACACCATGAAATAAATAATAATGATAATACAAATATTTAGATTAATAGATATACACTTATTGATAATAAATACCATTAATAATCTTTTAATTTACACTTATTAATAATGGACACCATTAATAATCTTTTAACTTAAAATCTTAATATGATGACTAAGCGTTAAAAATGTTAGGCATATTCTTACTTTAGCAAGTCAAGTTGTGTCTTTTGAAAATCCCAGAGGCGTGATTCCATGTTATTTGCAACTGCCTTGCGAGTGCGTTATATCATGAATACAATTTATCCACATACCCACAAACAATGTAGAGAAATTATAAGAAATGATGGTACTTAGTAGAGATTCATCTTGACTTCCTGTCTATTCAAATAGAGTACACACCTGTATGTAATTTGGGATGGGATTTTATTAAATGTATATAGAAATTAATAAATAATTTTAATCTATTTTAATCCGGGGCATAAAATCATTATAAATCTTATAAATAAATTGATTGAAAGTTAAATTTTATTTTTATGTAAAATAGCAATTAATATCTATATTAAATTTTGTTTTTCCCATTTAATATAAGAGATCAGATTTGGTTTCTTTTTACATTAAAACTATAATATCTTAGTTAATGGTTTCAGTTAGAGTAATGAACTAGTAACAACCATTTTATAAAAGTGGTTTAAAGTGGTTGATATATACTGATGGGCGTTATTAGTTTGGAAAGGTTAAAAATGAGCTTTACAAAGTGGTTATGGCTAGTTTTAGTATTTATATCTTTGTGATGACTCTGGATTAAGCACTTTATGTTTTCAATAATTGCAAAGTGTATTAAGTTTTAAATCTCAGAAGACTTTCAAAAAAGCAAAAAATGGTTGGTGAAATTTGTGATCTTCCATGCATAGCAGCCTACCATATTGACATAAGTAAATACATTTCTTCCACCCTATAAACATACCAAAAAATTACCCACAACATTTATATACCAATAAAATACCACTCCCTAAATAATTTACTCAAACCCTAGTATGGCTTCTTTCTATCATCAATTGTTTCTTATTTCTTATATCAAGGAAACATTGTGTTTACGAACTTCAACCAATATTTCCAAAGATAGTTTTTGGAGGGATTGGTTACACCTCTTTAATTAAACAATAAATAAATGATCGTTTTGAAAGGTTATAAGGGATATGTCCTAATATTTTGATGGAATTTTGTTTTCCTTGTTGAATCACAATCACAAATTTTTCCTATGCATATGTACCAAGGATTCTCTTGTCATACTTGATAAAGCATGGTTCTTCATTAGATATAAAGTAACCCCCTTATAGGTGGGTTAGGTAGGTTAACAACCAATCCTCCCAACCACTTGAGCTAAACCCAGTTAACATATATAATAGAGGACACTATTAATAGAGTATTAATAGATTAAAAGTCACTAATCTTAAAATAAAATAAAAAATTGATATATAAAAACATTTTTAACATTTACTCATTAAATAAATAGAATTAACATAAAAATATTTTTCAACATTCTTCTATATGAATCATGAAATAAATAAAATCAACACTACATAATATAATTTACTACTATTATATTCTTAATAAAATTTCTTTTAAAAATAAAAATATTTAACAAATTAAAAAATTAATCATCTTAAGATTACCATTAAAATATAAATAAAAATAATATCACAATACGTTTATATTAACCTTCAAATAAATGGAACTAACACCGAAATATTCTTAAAATATATTTATAAAACAAATGAAGTTGACACCACAACTTCTTTTCATGAACCTTGAAATAAATAAAAACGGCAGCACAAATATTTTTAGTATTTATTTATTTGTGATGACTATGGGTTAGGCACTTTATGTTTTCACTAAGTGCAAAGTGTATTAAGTTTTAAATCTCAGAAGACTTCCAATAAAGCAGAAAATGGTCGGTGAAATTTGTGACCTACCATGCATACCATGCATAGCAGCCTACCTAATATAAGGATTATCTATTTCATCTTCCCACTACAAAACTTAAACATAAAAAAATTAATCTGAACCTTTCAGCAACTTGCAATTTCATGGTTGGTTACTGGTTTATAAAGTCTGCTCAGCAACTTGCAATTTCATATTCCAAGGCATTTTTAAAATGGCCATTCATAATGCTTGGCAGCATAGTGCGTAGAATATACATTCCCCTTTTCAGCCGAAGCCGGCTCCATTGCATTCGAATTCGAATTGACTAATTCTCATTTATAGATCCCTTACATTTTTCTGCGTTCTGCTGCTGCAATTTTCGTTGCGGATATACTCATAACAATAGATTCTCGGGTTTGAGGATGAATCAGAGCGGAGGGATTTGTATTTTATTTCTCATGAGCGAGAGAAAACAAATCGCATGACACAGTTCTCCAAAAACTGTCGGAGGAACCCTAGAAATAAAGGCAGTATGCCATGACATGATTAGATGCATCACTGGGAAGATCATAACTGTTATATCCATTTAGTTGACCAAATAAAGATAAATACATTCGCATATCGAGACTAGATGCATGATGTATGAATTTCAAATATTATCCATCCGACAATTAAAACCAAAAGAAACTTCTAATCATTATAATTTGCAGGTATGACATGGCCACGTTTTCCTTCCATTAAAATATGATTGTTTAAAAAATGTCCATTTGAATTCGACATGGCCATGGTCCGGGCAATTGCAATGATAAATTTTTTTTTTTTAACCAAAACCAATCCCAAGGACTTACAGCCACGACTTCAAATCTGAATGAACCTGATAAGAGCTTTTGAAAAATGGCACAAAAGATAGAATTTTATGTTTTTTTTGATAAAATAGATGTTCTTTTCGATTTTCGTAGGTTTTTTCGACGAAACTCCCACTGTCCACCAACTTCTTTTCATTTGTTTCTTATTATTTTTAATTTATTTTAGTAAGTTACAACTGATATTGCTATACTTTCTTTGTGAAAACAAGATGTTGCGCCCTATTTGATGCAAAGCGCTAATGCGCAGTTTAAAGATGGACATTGAAAATGTTATGTGTATATTTTATTATTTCCTGGCTTTGAGATTCACTGCGTGCAAATTTGTATAATCAATTTGTCTGATCGGTGCAGGATACGCGGGATATGAATAAACAAATTGCGTCCGACAAGGTTGGCTATAAATAAACTAAATTAACATGGTTATAGACAAAGTGAGGAGCCTCGCTGAAAAAATCTAAAAATAAACATAGAGTTAAAGGTTTAATAGAAGGATAGTTAAGTTAGAAAATAATGATGAAGATGATGGCGGTGAATATGATATTAGATTTGGTTTATTAGATATTAAGAAAGGTAAATTATTATTTAGATTTTATTAGAATTTTATTTATATGGCAGAAAAACAGTATAAGGTTGGTATTGTGATAGATGTATTGAAATTTTAATCTTATTTGGGTATATGCAAGGTATTCTAGGAGAAATAGTTTTCATCTTCAACTCTTTTAGTGTCACAAAGATTAAGGTTTTTTATCCCACTACATTTTGGGAATTGTCCAAGACCATGTTTTTCTATGCAATTCATGGGAGTTGGTATGTATCTTAGCAATGTTGATTTTGTTATTTGCAATGGTCAAAACCAACATGTACTTTTGATATTCTAAGTTAGGGTTGGCAACCTCCTTGTAGTATTTAATTTCCTTTTATCCTTTAATTCTCTATGGCACCACATATTTTACCTGAATTTATATGCAATACTATTTTTAATATTGCTTATTGAAATTTCTGGATATAAATGGTGTGAAGAATTTTCAAATCATCCGAAGGTTAGAGTGGACACTCCACCCATTGTCATGGACAAAATTAACTAAAGGTTGGATATAGTTTGTATCCAGAAATTTCAATAAGCAATATGACAAGTTGTGAAAACCTACACGTTCACATTTTTAATATTATCACATATTCTATAGAATGACATCTTCTTGTATTCCCCAATGATTTATCTAAGACTTGCATATTTCTGCATCCTCTCTTCAATCACTGGTGGTTTTGGCTGAAGTTTGAAGCAATTTTAGGGAGCCTCTTGTCGTCTATGTTGTTTATTGTGTTCTTGTACATTAAGTACATAATCATGGTTGAGCTCTCCATGGGGGAAATGTTGTCTTCTATGAGGAGGATAAGATAGGTTGTATTTCCTTAATTTTGAGAATA
>JASDQU010101873.1:114762-132346 GCA_032191745.1 Picea mariana
TTGAACAGTTCTTGCCAAAAGTTTTTGGTGAAATTTGGGTCGCGATCAAAAACAATAGAATGAGGCATGCCATGAAGCTTGAAGGCCTGATCCATGAAAAGTTGAGCCAGAGTGGATGTTGTAAATGGGTGTTGAAGAGAAAAAAAATGAGCATACTTGGAAAGAAGATCAACTACCACCATGATGACTAATTTATTTCCCAATTCAGGTAGGCCTACAATAAAATCCATAGAGATATCCTGTCAAATAGCAGGTGGAATCGCAAGCAGTTGTAGTATTCCTAGAGATTTGACTGTTTCTCCCTTGTTGTGTTGACATACATCACATTCAACCACAAAATCACAAACGTCATCTTTCATAGCATCCCAGAAAAAAGAACGTTTGACCGTGTCATAGGTTTCGGTAAACCAAGAGTTCTCAGCTGTGGGTGTAGCATGAAGATCAGAAAGTACTGTGGATTTAATTTTTGTCTGTTTACTTAAATACATGTGACCTTTATATCGAAGCTCATCATGGAGCCAAGAGTACCCTGGGGAAACTAGAGAATTGTACTACAATTGTTTTATTAGATGCAAACTTTTGGGATCTTATAGCCATTCCCGGCGAACAACTTGGAGCCAATCTCTTACAATGAAGGAGAGAGAAAAAAGGGACCCTTCATCTTCATATTTTATAGAAAGTGCATAGGCAACCACGTTGTCTTTGCCTTTCTTGTAGATGATCTCATAATCATATCCAAAGAGCTTAGTCACCCATTTTTGTTTCTTTGGGGAGGAAATGCGTTGTTCCAAAAAGTACTTGAGGCTTTGATGATCTGTCTTAATTTGGAAGTGTTGCCCCAATAGATAAGGGCGCCAAATATCAACAACATGCAGAATAGCAAACATTTCCTTTTCATAGATGGATTTTCCTTAATTTCTCTTAGAAAATTGTTTTTTGGTAAATGCCAAAGGTCGACCCTCTTGCATAAGGACATCGCCAATTCCTTTCCCTAAAGCATCACATTCTAGGACAAAGGTCTTTGTGAAATTGGGAAGGGCCAGGACTGGAGTGGTGCACATGGCCATCTTCAATTTTTGAAAAGCCTGAGAAGCTACTGGAGTCCAAGTGAAAGAATTATTTTTAAGGAGTGCAATGAGAGGTGCCACAATATTTCCATAATTCTTAACAAAATTACGATAATAACCTATTAAGCCTAGAAATCCACAGAAGCTTTTGAGAGTCTTTGGGTGAGGCAACTCTTGCATAGCTTCAATATTTTTAGGATCCACCCTGACGCCGACTTTGCCAACAAGATGACCCAAGTACTCAACTTATGAGGCGCCAAAAGCACATTTAGATTGTTTCAGGAAAAGTTGGTGTTGAGAGAGTAGATGGAGAACTCGTTCCACATGAGCAAGATGGTTTGTCCATGTTTTTCTATAGATGAGGATATCATCAAAGAAAACTAAGACAAAATGATGGAGAAAATGATGGAAGACATGATTCATGAGGCTTTGGAAAGTAGAGG
This sequence comes from Picea mariana, assembly GCA_032191745.1. NCBI lineage: Eukaryota > Viridiplantae > Streptophyta > Pinopsida > Pinales > Pinaceae > Picea > Picea mariana. The sequence goes on from JASDQU010101873.1 coordinate 116,273, forward strand.
GAGCATTACACAAGCCAAAGGACATGACCAAAAACTCATAGTGGCCCTCATGAATTATAAAGGCAGTCTTAGGAATGTCGACCTCTTTCATATGGATCTAGTGGTAGCCAGAACGAAGATCAAGTTTAGTAAAGAAATGGGCGCCACTCAATTCATCCAAGAGGTCATTAATGACAGGAATGGGAAATTTGTCTTTAATGGTGAGTTTGTTGAGCGAACGAAAGTCAGGACACATGCGCAAAGAACCTTATTTATTAAGGACCGTGACCAAAGGAGAAGAGTAGGGGCTCATACTATGGCGGATAACACATGCGTTGAGTAGTTCTTGAACCATTTTCTCAATTTCATTTTTTGGGGAAAAGGGGTGATTATAGCGACAAATATTAGGAGGAAGGATTTCTGGGACAAGGGGAATGGAATGATCAATAACACTAGGGGAAGGAGGGAGTCCCTAGGGAGTGGAAAAAAACACTTGATGTTTAGAGAGGATGGATTGAAGGTCCTGCGGCACAAAGGGTGTCTCAGTTGCTTGTATGGCATGGAGTTGGGAAATAATGCCAGAATGGCCTTTTTTACCAGCTTTTCCATGCGATGGGAACTAATGATCTTTGGTGAACCGACGATGATGCCTTGTAACTTATATTGTTGGACCTCTTGGTCGAATTGCATGGTTAATTCCTTAAAATCCATGAGGATGGGACCTAAAGTTCTTAGCCATTCTACACCCAACACAATGTCACAACCACCCATGTCGATAGCAAACATATGAGATTTCAGGTGGTAGTAAAAAATTTGGAGACACACATTTTAACAATTCCCTCCACATTTCATAGACTTGCCATTGGCAATCATGATTTAGAAATTATTGCTTGCACAGATATAGCAATTAGTTTCTTGGGCAATGCGGCGATGAATAAAATTATGGGTGCTTTCACTATCAACGGGAATGATGACCTTCCTATGCTTGATGTAACCAATTATCTTGAGGGTTTGGGGAGCAGATAAGCCAGTGAGAGCATTTAGGGAAATGACTGGTTCTACTTCGGGACAATCTGAGGGAGGGGTTATGTCAGTGGGTTCATGTGACACAGACACAAGGGGAGCTTCAACATCCTCTTCCAAAAAATCCTCCGAGATGGCCATAAAAAGATTTTTTTCCTTACACTTATGTCCCAAAAAATATTTGTCATCACAATTATAACAAAGGCCTTTGAGTTGGCGTTCAACCATTTTGGCCTTGGTCAATTTTTGGATCTTTAGTGGAGTAGAAGGAGGAGTGGGATTTACCAGTTTAATGAGAGGAATAAAGGAGGGTTTTCAGTTTTAAGAAGACACAACTTGTTGTGCTTCCTTAGATCATTTAGTATCCTCCACCCAACTCTGAGGCCGAGCCATGAGTACATGGGATCAAATCTCATCCTTAAGGCCACTAATAAAACATTCTCAGAAAAAAGCATCAAACATGCCCTTTGTATGAAAAGCTAGTCACTCAAAAGAAGATATGAAGTATTCCACTATTCCAGATTGTTTCAACTTTGTCAAATGGCCTAAATGGATGGTGTCAGTTTCAAAGAATTCATATAGCTCTACCACAAAGTGTGTCCAAGCAACATACCCTTGGCAAGAAGTTTTTCTCTATTTCCACCATTGCCAACGTTCTTGATCTAGATGGAGAACACCATACCGTAGTTTGGCCAAATCATCCGTAATGACTTACAAGTAGAAATAATGTTCCATTTCAGTTACCCAACCAGTGGGATCCGAGCCATAAAATTTGGTCACATCCACAAGAGGAAGGCATAGGTCATGCTGAAAGTGATGGGGTTGAAAATTCTAGGAATGAGAGGAAGTTTCACCTTTGGTATGTAAAGGTGGGTCAGATAGGGAAGGATCTGGAGGGATATGTTGCTTAGTGCAGATCATCATAGTGACAGATTCAAGATGGATAGTAATGTCTTGTTTGAGTTCCTCGATTGAGGTGACGATGGAAAAATGCATGTTTTTATTGATGGTGGAAATATTGGCACTGAGTTTTCTCACTTCTTGTTGGGTCTTTGTGAAATTAGAGTGCAAGGTATTGAAGCGAGATTCCAAGTCTTGGCTACAAGTATGGGCCATGATGATGAGGGACCCAAAAAAGGACAAGTGGGATCACACAATAAAAAAAAATGTTGAAAAATGATAAGTATGAATGTGATAAGGGCGGAGAGATAAATCCAATGGAATAGGTCTCAAATAATGGTTCCAACATGATCCAAACATGTTTTTTGTTTTTGTTTTTTTTACACTTGCGGAGTTATACTCCGATTTGAAGAATATTGCAGTGATGAAATGCCCAAATTATTAAGAAGAAATGTGTAGTAATTTGGCGCTCGAATGTAGGAAATAGAGTTACATGACAATAGATCTTGTCTGTTATGATTTTTGTTTCCGTCCCCAAAGGTTAGGTATTCAAGGGTTATACAGACAAGGGTTTTCCCTGTGCTATAGCTCTCTGATATATGTGTGGGGTCCAACAGTAGTACTCGGCCCAATATCTCATGGAACCAACGAAGGAGGCTAGATCGTGCCCTTAGGCGTACTACCCAACTACCTAGGTACTAGAGAGTATCTTCCTGAGTGTTGTTCTCAGTGGCACTATAGAAGTCAGGCAGCCGATCGGTTTATCTAAAGAGGGATTTGGGAATCTAAGTCGATTCCTATATAGGTGATGTCTGATGCGCTACCACTCAAAGGGGTACCAATAGGGGTTACAAGGGTGGCCAACAGATGTGCACTTAAGTATCACTTGTATTTCCTACGTGTATGAATCTCCGACCATGGGTTTATGCATGTACCGATAGATCTTTGTAGCTTAAAGATGCCAGAATACGTCTCTACCCTGAAAAACATTTACACACAATTTTCTGTTGAGGAAAGTGATCTGATACCACTTGTAATATTTCAGATATAAAAAGTATGCATAATAAATAGCTAGAAATGGCATATGAACAACAATATAACCAGAACAACAGAACAACAATACCAAAATGATACTAGAATAACACCAGAAAGAGCACTTTGATTATTAAGAGCAATGTTCACTTGCCTCTTCGAGGGGGAAACTTCTAGTAGAGAAGAGGTATATTACAATAATATCCAAGAAAAAAGTTTTCATACCCTCGACTCTTATTTATACTAACCATCTAGAGGAAGATCCTTATAGAAGCAGAAGATTCTATTAGGTCTTCTTACATTGGACTTATTCTTATTTATTGCTAGGCCTTATTAATATTGAACTTTATTACATCGGAATATATTAGTCTACCTACGTGAGGGGTTAGGTCCCTAACATTATAATTCTCATTAATTCACTAGAAATGAAGGAAATACATGATAATTAACTACTTGAGCATATTGGGGTGTACCCTGGTGCCTTTTTGAATACTTATGGTAGGAATGGCGATAAATGAGTAAAGGGTGAGGTAAAATGATCAAAATCAATGATTTGAATGGTAGAAAACAATGACATATTGGCAACTCAACATGTAGTTAGGATATTATTATGATTAAATTTCTCTTGCTAGCTATAAATAAGGATAGATTTATGATTAAACATCTTTTAATTTACATATTAAGAACATATAAGGGTTTTCAAGTAAAATGGAAGGAGCATGAGATAAAATCCTAGTGGGCTAAGGTAAAATCACAAAAAATCAGAGTCCTTGAAGGAATATATCCTTTCATTAGTGAATATTATAACCAAGAAAGATGTTCTTCATATAATTTAGAGGATGATTGTGATGATTGGTACATGTATAATTATCATTTATTATAAGACAACAACTTTAATCTTCTATCTAATGAATCTATTCCACCTTTTGTAGAGAACATCATCGAGGGAAATATGGCACCTATTATGGCCCTACTATTTCTCATATTTCATATTGTCCAGTGATATTGTTCTTCACATATTCACAACATATATTTTACAATTGTGTGGATGATATTTTTGACATTGATGGTTCTCTTTATTTATATTCACGTGATTCTAGTGGACATATGGAGTATAGTGCCAATTGTTGGAAATATTGTTGTCATTGATGTCAAATATAGAGGGAGACTAAGGATAAAATAAATATTACAAGATGGAGATTGTTGGAAATATTATTTTTGGATTTTTGATGCTCAGTTTGGATACCCTATTTTTGAAATAAATTTTACCCTACATACCTATCTAAAATGTGATAATAGGTTATATGGTTGGAACCTTATTTTTATACCTTTCCAATGGTATATGGAATTCCCTCTAACTCCCTCGGAATGAGGAGATATGATTTTTTTTATGTGACATCCTAGCCAAAAAATTTAGGTCAACTCAACCAGTATTTATAGGTTGGTCCTGAAAGAGAGGAAAAAAATATTATAAATACATGATATATGTTTACATTTCTATTCAAACCAAGAAATATATTAAGTATGGGGTGCCTAAAAGTGATTTGAGGTTTGTTAAATATGTTGGGGTGTCTTTTTGGGGTCTAAAGGTGTGCAAGAGGCATTTTCATGTGATTTTCTTCTTCTTAAGGTGCGCTATGAAAGAACAAAGGTATGTGATGTTGCAATGTGTGCTATATTGATGTTGTGATGTTGCAATGTGCATCATCTTGAGTTTTTGATGATGCAGTATGAAATCATATTCTAGGAATGATGCTATGAGGTTCGTTAAGGCATGAAGACTACATGTGACTAGGGTTTGAAGGATTTCCTATGGAATGAAGCATGCATGCGAATTCATAATTACTTTGTGTACAGAGATATTGGATTGGTGTCTACACATATTTTTTTTAGTTGTTGCTCAGGTGAGGGGATTGGTGGGGATTGGTGTCTCCAACAGGTTGGTCCTTTCAAATATTGTAAAAATAGGTTGGTGCCTATGGGTGTTGTTGAGTTCATACTTATTTGAGGAGATTGGTGTCTCCAGTAGGTTTGTTCCCACATGTTGATGAGTTGGTTTTTAGTTAAAGGTATCGGTGTCTCTAGTATGTTGGTGCGTACAATATTTATAACAATAGGTTGGTGCTTACATACATTTATAGAGATAAGTTTTATGGTTTTCTCTCGATTGGGTTTCCATGGTAAACTCTGTGCATTATGATTTGAGTTTATTTTTTATTATTGTTTCTCATCCAGTGAATGATTGATGAATGGTTAAATAAACTAATAACTATCGTATATTCATTCACCGCCCTCTCAGTATAAGCATAAGTTCAACAATTGGTGTAAGAGAGGGTTCCTTTAGAAACAATTTGACCATTGGAAGGGAGATCTAAAACACATACGGATTATAAGAAATGCCTCCCTACAAATAGAGCTCCTTTGTTATATTGAACAAACTATGCATCATGGGGTATAATAATGAAGACATATTTGAATGCTCTTGGGTTTGGTATTTGGGAATTAGTCAAAACAGGTTATATAGAGGATGTTGGGATGAGTATGGTGATAATGATGGTATTTTTGATGAACCTCTGCTAGAAAAGGAAAATAAACGACTTTATAAAGGATCAAGAGAAAAAAAATTCCCTGCTACATTGATGTTGGTGAAATTAAAGGTTATGGATCATTTGTCGAACACTTGTATGACAGAGATCCTAAGGTATGCAATATGTTTCATATCATATACATAAATGTTGACTTTTTTCTATTTTTTCTAGTGTTAATTAATGTGTAAAATAAGAATGCAATAGTTATGATTAATATTCTTTACATTACCTTGTTATTGTTTATGTTGTAGATTGTTAGGTGAATTTTTGTTACCATCATCAAATATTTTACCTTACACATATCAAGATTTGCATGCCATTATGAAAGACATTGGAATGGAGTATCAAACTATACATGCATGTCCTAATGATCATATTATATATTATGGAAAACATGCATAAAAAAATAAATCCTGCAATGTCTTATCAGTAAATATCGAACCAATCAAGTGACCAAAAATGTGCCTCAAAAGGTTCTTCATCATATTCCCATAATTCCACATTTGCAACGATTTTTCAGGTGTGAAAGCATAGAACATTTTATGGATTACCATGCATGGAAAAAACATGGAGATGGTTTTCTTTGAATGCCGACAGATGGTTATGCATTTAGGGAAATTGAGGGATAATGGGCAGATTTCAAAGATGAACCTCGTAATGTTAGGCTTTCATTCACAACTAACAATGTTAATCCATTCAGAGAGTTTAGGTCTATTTACTCAGTGTGGCATATTTTTTTTATCAGCAATACCATCCCTCCTTGTATGTCAATAAAGAGGGAGCACATAATGTTGACAATGATTGTTCTAGGCTTTTGTTTACATTAATTTTTTGAATGTAAATTTTTTCATTTGTTTCATTTTTTGCATAATATATTTTGTTTATTTATTTACTTATATATACATATCTTGGTAGTAATTATGTGTAATTTAAAATAATTAGGTATGTACCAAGTTAAATATATGAATTTATATATCGAGCCTCTTATTGACGAGCTACTAAACTTATGGGATGACATCACTATGTATGACATATGTTTTCATTTTTCCATTTAAATGACAAATCAAATAAATGTGTTTTAGTTTTGGATTGTCTTTCATAAAATCAAAATGTTGAAATTAGAAAATAAAATAAGATAATATGGAAATGATGTATTTTAAGAATAAGCATTAAATCTTGTAATCTTGTGCTGCATTATTATTTCATCATATGCGTTCATATTCTAGTAGGATTAGCTTAACTCATCATTGGTTCTATGTGAGTTTATTTTCTAAAAGGAAACAAAAAATAAGAGTTCAATATATGAAAGTATGTTGGAATGATCTCCCTTCACAATAATCAATCTCAAACTTACATTTGAAGTCCTATCAATCTAATATATTATGATTTAATACTATTTAGTGATTTGTTTCCATCTAACAAGGAAATTAAGAACCATTGTAAATATACCACATAGAGGAAACAATGTTATTCAACTAGGAATATAGCATTGTATTCTCACAATAAGGATTGAGATGGTAAAAATGGTATTTGATTCTTGAATGGAGATATTCTAGATTTTTTACTTGATTGATTATGAATTATATTATATATAAGGCCCAAAATAAAATATGTTTTGCATACATGGCTTAATTGAATAGTATTCATCTTTCCTGAGAACGGAAAGAATGCATGAGATAGATAATGGGTAGCCATTATATGAACATGTTAAGCTAATACTTAGATTTTATGTTGAGTTTCTCGAGATGCCACTTGATATGATATTATGCCCATTTATGGAGAGGGATGAAGAAAAATATTATACGAATTAGTGGCTATTGAGTTTATGCAGTGAAATATGTTAATGGTATGATATGAGAATATGTAATTGACATAAACCACAACCACCTCATGGGGCTCGCAAGACCTCCCAGTATAGGATTATTCTCAATATGTAGCCAAATCATCTCCCGAGCTCCTACTGAGACCTCAAAATATTATACCACAGCCTTAGCTTCTTCCTTGCGCTCAAATATTCATTCACGAGGGTCTATTTAACCACGTGGAGGAATCCACATGACCTCAGGCCAATTCCATGGGCTAACACCCTTGAATGGTGCAGACTACAACACTTTCGGACTTCGGGCTTCGGGGAGTTTAACCACTCCAATGAACAATCCTCCCGAATGTGTGAACTTCGAATCGATAGATCGAACAACAGGCGCTTTCCTCTATTCAACTATTATGATTGGCTCTAGAACTTCAAACTTTGGGAGTTCTAGATTCTCCAACTTACAATACCTCTGAACACCAAATCAACGAAGGATAGATTCAATCTCCATGTGTACCTCTTTGATCGACGGTCAAGATCAACTCTGGCCTTTGGGCCTTCAAGAGTTCTCAACCCAAAATGAAATATGCCTCAATTCCTCCAGCATGCTAGACCTCTAGACTCCAAGATATTATGACACGTGGCTCTTCATGCTGACAGTTAAGATTCGTTCTGAGCTTCGTAACTTTGGGGAGCTTGCAAACTTCCACAATCACACTCCAATTCTTCTGGATATCCGAACTTCCAAACTACTCTAGATATGTGGACATGTGTCCTCACAATTTGATGGTCCATATCTTCTCCAGTTCCTAGGACTTTGGGAAATACCTCTTCTTCACACACAACATATGGACATATATGAATACATGAAGTCCAAAGGACTTCAGGGGTTAACACCCACACTACTTTCCCAGATATGACATCTAGGAAAGGTTTTCTCCTCCTCAGGTGGATCTCATCCAGTCGACCTCAAAAACGAAAGGGTCCTTCCCTTCAAATAATTTTGGTCTCTCTTTCTCTTGATCTTAAACCTTGAAATGACTTGGGGTGTCTGCAAACACCTTGCACTTCTCTGAAAACATGACACTTGAAGATTTATGGAAAAACTTCCCACGCACTCCTTGCATCCGTCTTCTTTGAGACTCTTCAACACATGACTTTGTGTTGGCCCCGTGCACACCTTTCAAGGGTATTCTTGAGATTTTATACTCATATGAGTATATGTGCTCTCCTTGCACTCACTCATCTCAATTCAACATTATATTTCCTAATCTTCTAAGCTTGAACATGACTCTGCCTCTTCATTCCTTGCATAGCTACTATGCACTCATTGCACTAGTTCTTTAGAAGAGAAACAATTGGAGCTTACAAAACACTATTGATTCATTCAATTAACCCTAAAATGCACACATAGGCATATAAAACATAGAAAGAAAATAACATAACACTCCACAATTAACTCATAGGTAAACCTGTACAAACTCAAAGTCTGAAAGAAATCCTCCTCTATGATATTCCTCCATCAAATAATTTACAAAGTGTTCTCTTGTAGCTCTCAAATTATCCTTGACAACAATTTACAATAAACTTTAGCAACAAAACACAATTGTCTTCAACAAATTATCAACAACCTCATTTGGGAATAGATTACATATACTTATACACGGAGGGGATTCTCAAGGCTTCCTTCCAGCCTATATTAGTTTTATCATATCACAATTAAAACATTATCATACTAAGCCTTATTACAATAAATAACATTTACAACTCAGATACGAGTTGATTCTTAATATTTGTACAATCATACAACTTATTAAAGAAATTACAATTTCTTGCAATCTCATACAATGGATCAAGTCTCAAAACATTAAAATATTTTTATTACAATTCTTTCAAAACAATAATGACGTGCTATTCTTTTTGGATCCTAAAACATTTTGAATGCACACTTGATGTTGAGTTGTCCTCCACTCGCCTTGATGAAAGTTAATGATGATGATCTTGCATAATACTCCTCTAGACAAAAAGATTCATGGACTCATGTCCATGAGCTCCCGCATTGTCTTTCCATACCTCTAGATATCATTCTAAGTAATCCAACTGGCATCTTCTATTGGATGATCTTTCCACTTAACCAAATATTCATAATAAATTTTCCTTCTGGTCTTCTTAGTAATCCTTTGATCTAAGATCTCTCTATATGTGTCTTTTCTATTATAGGCATATGTTGCTTCCACTGAATCTCATCTCGATCATTTGTTCCTTCTGTATCATCCACCCTGTAAGGATACAAATCTACTACATTGAATATTAGTGATATTCTAATGTCCTTTGGAAACTCAATGCCATAAGCATTTGCAACAAATTTTCTTAGTATTTTACACGGTCCTATATTTTTCATATTCAACTTGTTATATTTCCATTTTGTAAATCTCTCTTTCCTCAGATGTGCCAAAACATGATTTCCAACCTCAAATTTTACTTCTCTTCTTCTCTTGTCTACTTTTCTTTTGTACTTTTGGTTGTTAATCAATAGTTGTCCATTGATTTGATCATGCAATTTTTACATCTCTTCAGTAAAATCCCTTGCTCATGGGCTTCTGCACTCATCTATTCCCAAATATCTCAACTCACAAATTCCTCTGAGATGCATCACGTACACTATTTGGAATGGGCTCTTACCACTAATCCTATTCGGTGAGTCATTGTATGCAAACTCTACTTGGGGCATAATTTGATCCCACTGGCTGTTAGGGTCAGTGACCAAACTTCTAAACAGGTTCCCTAAACTTTGATTCACCGCTCTAGTCTTTCCATCCATTTGAGTATGATATGTTGAAATGAAAAAAAAAATTCTCCCCAGCTTCTTCCAAAATTTTCTTCAAAAGTGTCCCACAAACTTAGTGTCCTTTTCTGAAACTATACTCTTCTATAATCCATGCAATCTTAGAACTTCCTTGAAAAACAAATTCGCTATGTGAGTAGCATCGTTGGTCTTATGACATGGTATGAAATGTGCCATATTTGGAAATATCTAATCAACCACAAAGATTGAATCATTCCCTCTCTGGTTTATTGGCAATCCTAGAAAAAAATCTATACTTATAACATCCCATGACTTGTTTGGAATAGGCAATGGTTGATCCAATCCAGTGTTCTACTTCTTTCCTTTATCATATTGGCAGATTCTTCATATGTCCACACACTTCTTCACATCAGACCTCATACCTGCCCAATAATACGAAGAATTCAACTGTGCATATGTTTTATCATGGCCAAAGTGTCCAGCTAAGCCTCCACTATTTTTTTCCTTCAACAAGTTATCCCTAATTGAGCACTTAGGGATACACAACTGGCTTCCATTGAATAAAATTCCACCTTGGATAATATATTCCATCCAATGGTTTATATCCCTCAACAAAGGGTTCTCACATGCTTCATAAGCTTCTTTGAAATCTGTATCTTCTTGATACATCTCCTTGAGGTGTTCAAATCCCAAGGTCTCCACTTGAAATTCCTGCAAGATCAAACATATCATGATCAAAGCATCCACAACTTTGTTAGTGGTTCCACTTATATGATTAATAACAAAAGTAAAATTATGCATGAATTATACCCATTTGGCATGTATCTGATTCAATTTCTCTTATCTGGTTATAAACTGCAATGCCAGATTGTCAGAATATAAAAAAAAATCTTTTAGAATAAGATAATGCCTTCATTTTTTCAAGGCTTGAATTACAACATACAATTCCTTATCATATGTGGAATACTTTCTTTTGACATCATTGAACTTATCATTGAAATAATCAACATGCTTATTATCTTGACTCAAAATTGTGCCAATGGCTACTCCACTTGCATCACATTTAACCTAAAATGTCTTCTTAAAATATGGCATAAGTAGAATAGGTTGTTATATTATATTGGATTTTAACACTCTAAATCTTTTCTCAGCTTCCTCTATCCAATTAAAATATTTATGCTCCTTCTTTATGGTGTCCAGTATAGGTGCGCAAATACTACTTAAATTCCTCAGGAATTTCCTGTAAAAACTCGCCAATCCATGAAAAATTCTTACCTTAAATACACATCTTGGAGAAGGCAAATACATGATTTCCCTCACCTTCTCTGGATCCATATTCAACTCATTTGAAGAGATTACAAATCCCAAGTATACAAGTTCTATTTTCATGAAAAAACATTTCTTCAATTTCACTAACAACTTCTCCTATTGCAATATCCTCAACACCATATTTATATGCCTCAAGTTCTCTCCTTCAATCTTACTGAAGATTAAGATATCAACCAAATAGACAATTACAAACTTACCAATAAATATTTGAGTACTTCATTCATCAACCTCATAAACGTACGTTGTGTGTTCATTAATCCAAATGACATAACCAACCCCTCATACAATCCTTCATTCTTTTTTAATGTTGTCTTCCATTCATCTCCCTCTCTCATTCTTATCTGATGATAACCACTCTTCAAGTCTATCATGGAAAAATAACTAGCTCCAATTAAAAAATCCAATAAATCATCCATTTTGGGTAAAGGAAATATATACCTCACGGTTATCTTGTTGATGGCTCTGGAATCTGTGCACATTCTCCAACCCCCATCTTTTTTTGGACTCAACATAGTTGGTATGGAACACAAACTCAAACTTTCGCTAACTAAACCTTCACCCAACAAATCTTAGACTTGATTCTTGACCTCTTCATTCTCCCAAGGTGTCAATATTTACGATGCTTTATTTGGAAATCTTTCTCCTGGAATAAGGTCAATATGATGACTGATATTCTTGATGGGTAGTAAAGAGTGAGGTAACTCATCCACAATATATCAACGAACTCATCAAACAATTATTGGACATCTACATGAAAATCATTCATAGATGTGCTTGTAAGGATAACTCTTGGCTTACCTACAACAAGAAACTGTATCTCCTATTTCTTCTTGAATTATTTCAAGAGTTCCTTCCCACTCATGAAAAGTATACTTGAACTAGCTTCTTCTTTGACTCCTTTGTATTTTATTGGCAACAACATATGTTTACACCCATTGTTCTACAGGGTATACGTTTTCTTTCTCCCATAATGTATGACATTCCTGTCACATTGCCACAATATTCCGAACAAAACCTAAAAAACATCCATGGGTATAACATCACATAGGACTTCATATTTATAACCTCCTATTTTAAATTCAACTTTACATTGTCAACTTACCAATATTTGATGTCCTTTCTGCAACCACGATACCTTGTACAAATTTGGATGTGTAGTTGTCTCCAGCTTCATTTTTTCCACCATCTCTATCGATACCAAATTATCAGTACTTCCATTGTCTATGACCACCTTGTATACCCTATCGCTAGTCTTGCAAGAAGTTTTGAACAAACTGTTCCTCTAGACTAGTTCTCTTACCTCTTTCTCTGGATTAAATTTCCTCATCATGAGTGATATTCCTTCTTCTGCTTCTTCTACATTCATCATTGTCTCCACATTCTTCCAATGTGCTTCAGAAATGTGAGCTTATCCACCTCCCATATTATTTTTCTCAGGACATTTCCAAGACATATGTCATGTATTTCCACTGGAATAACATTTCACTTCTCCTCCTTTCCCTCTTCCTCTTCCTCTAGGAAAAGAGGTTGTTCCACCATAGTGTCCTCCTTGAGAACTACCTCCTCTTTCTGTCTGACTGTGATATCTTCCAACTTCTGGTCTAGGATTCTGGAACTTTTCTCTAATTATTCCTCTTCCTCTTCTTGGAATTTTTACTTTGTTTTGTTGACTTTACTTCCTTGTCAACTTTTCCTTTTCTTTCAGGGATAGCTGATAAGAATCATATACAGTTGTCATTGTCGTCACGATGATTTCATCCTGGATCTCATATCTCAAGCCATTAATGTACCTGGAAAACTTTTCTTCATCGTTCTTCCTATGTCCTCCTATGATGTTCATCTTGTAGAATTCTTTGGTGTACTCCTTCACTAACAAACCTTTTTGTCTCAGGTTCTATAGCATTGTGACTAGATTTACTTGATAATCCTTGGGTATGAACTTAGCCTTTAATTTAGCTACCATTCTATCCCAACTCTTGATTTTAGACCTACCTTTGCATCTCCTATCATCTTGCAATTTGTCCCACCATAATGCTTCATGCCGAAGCATAATAATGCAACTCTTGATTTTATGTCCTTTCAATCTGGTCATACCATGCTTTACCTTCATCTCATCATCAATCTCTGCATAATAGAAGTAATTATCTAAAGCACTTACCTAGTCAAGCAATTCTTCTACATTTAAATTACCCTCATACATTGGGAACTATATTTTCGCTTTGGTTCCTAGCTTGACAACAACTCTCAGCATTCCCTCCTCTTCTTCTTGTTCTCCTACAACTTATTTAGCTTCTTGTTCTCCTACAACTTTCACTGACATCACCAAAATCAGGTGAACTTCTCTACACTGTCTCCATGGAATCAAACCTTGCACAAAGTTGTATCATATCCTCTTTCATGGCTGCATTGACCATTGTTTTGTCTCTGCATCTCCTTGGTGGCATGATTCTAAGTCTTTTTCTTTCTATCTTTGTCTGTTGTCTATGGAAAATATCTATGTTTTGATACCACTTTTGACAAAAAACCCCACCACCTCTTAGGTCTCGCACGACCTCCCGTTCTAAGATCATTCTTAGTATGGAGCCGAATCAACTCTCAAACTCCTACTGAGCCCTCAAAATATTATACCATAGGCCTTACCTTCTTCTCTGTGCTCAAATATGCATTCATGAGGGTCTATTTATCCATGAGGAGGAATCCACGTTACCTCATGCCAAGCCCGTGGGATAACACCCTTGAATGGCATGGACTACGACACTTCAGGAATCTGGTATTCAAGGAGTTTACCCACTCCAATGCACAATCCTCTGTAATGCATGAACTCCAAACTGATAGATCAGATGGATGGTGCTTTCCTCTAATCAATGGTTCTGATTGGTTCTGGAACTCTGAACTTCAGGAGTTCTGGATGCTCCAACTTACAATATCTTCGAAAACTGAATCGATGGAGGATAGATCCACTCTCCATATTTCCCTCTTCAACCAATGGTCGAGATCAACTCTGGCCTTTGGGCCTTTGGGAGTTCTCAACCCAAAATGAAATATGCCTCAATTCCTTCAGAGTGCCAAACCTTTGGACTCGAAGATATTCTGACGTGTCTCTTCATGCCAACGGTTAAGATTCGTTCCAGGATTTGGAACTTCGGGGAGCTTGCAAACTTTCAGAATCACACTCCAATTGTTCTGAATAGCTAGACTTTTGAACTACTCTAGATATGTGGACACGTGTCCTCACAATTTTATGGTCCAGATCTTCTCCAGTTCCTAGGACTTCGGGAAATTCGTCTCCTTCACACACAACAAACAAAAATCTTTGAATACACGAAGTACGAACGACTTCAAGGGTTAACACCCGTGCTACTTTCCCAGATCTAACAGCTAGGAAAGGTTTTCTCCTCCTTGGTTCGATCTCATCCACTCAACCTCAAAAATGAAAGGGTCATTCCCTTCAAATAATTATGGTCGCTCTTTTTCCCAAGATTTAACCCTCAAATGACTTGGGTTCTCTCCACACACCTTGCACTTCTCTGAAAAATTGACATTTCAACATTTCTAGAAAAACTTTCCATGCACTCCTTTTGTTTGTCTTCTTAGATACTCTTCAACACCTAACTCTATGTTGTCCCTGTGCACACCCTGTAAGGGTCTTCTTGATATTTTACACTTAGATGAGTATATGTTCACTCCTTTCACTCACTCAGCTCAATTAAATAGTATCTCTCTTAAGCTTTTGAGCCTGGACACGAATCTACCTCTACACTCTTTGAGTGGCTACTGTGCACTCCTTGCACTAGTTCTTCAAAACAGAAACAATTGGAACTTAAAAAACAATATTGATTCATTCGATTAAGCATGAAATGCGCACACAGGCATCTAAAACATAGAAAGCAAATAACATAACATTACACAATTAACTCATAGGAAAATATGTACAAACTCAAAGTATGAAATAAATATTCCTCTATTATATTCCTTCAGCAAAGCATTTACAAAGATTTCTCTTGCATCTCTCAGCTTCTCCTTGACAACAATTTACAATAAACTTTAGTAGAAAACTACAATTGTCTTCAACAACTTATCAACAAGCTCATTTGGGCATAGATTACATATATTTATACATGGAGGGGATTCTTGAGCCTTCCTTCCAACCTATCTTCGTTCTATCATATCACAATTAAAATATTCTCCTACTAATCCTTTGTACAATAAATTGCATTTACAACTCACATACAAGTTGATGCTCAATATTTGTACAATCCTACAACTTATTAAAGAAATTAGAATATCCTGCAATCTCATTCAATGGCTCAAGTCTCAAAACATTAAAAGATTTGTATTACAATGATTTCTAAACAGTTATGACGTTCTCTCCTTTTTGGATCCAAAAACATTTTGAACACGTTCTTAATGTTGAGCTGTCCTATACTTTCCTTGATGAACATTGATGACGATGTTCCTACATCGATAATCAATATTTATGTTAGTTTATTGTGGAATGGTTACGATGGTATGATACGAGAATATGTAATCAATATGTATGTTATTTTAGTATGTAATCGTTATGATATATAGTGAATACATTTATGTTTCAGTAGACTCAAAAAAAA
>JASDQU010101873.1:132411-153718 GCA_032191745.1 Picea mariana
TTTTTTTTTGTCTATTTTTGTATTTAATGAAGGTAATGCTCAAAAGGAAATTACCTATGGTATCAAAGAACATGTTACATTATAGGGTCTAATAAACAAACCTTATTGTTGTTTCATTATTATAGAGCCAAATAAACTAACCTTATTTTTGTTTGAACCTTATTGTTATTCTTTCATTTCATTATGATAGGAACTAATAAACCAACCTTGTTTTTGTTTGATTATTATTGTAAAGGAATTAGTGTACACTATTTTTTTCATGTGTTATATCTTAAGGATAATAATGTATAGTCTAGAGAAAAATAATTTATTTCTATCATTTCTTTTACCTTGATAACATAGTAGAATACTAAGAAGCATACATGAAGTAAACAAAGCCAATATATTTCTTGCATATATGTCATGGATGCTATACATTTAATGAATATGTAGATTATGGTTTTACTAGGGTAAGAAACCTTAAGTATGTATTTAATATTTCCAAAATCTATTGGTGTGGTAACAACTATAGATGGTAGAGTGAAGGAAGAATAAATATTTTATATTTTTTCTTCGTGTTTTGAAATAGATCATTATAATCTTTTCTAGATTAGAATGAATACATAGAAAATTAATTGAAAAAACTTATTGAAGTAAGTTTTAGGATCTTTATAAGTGAAAAAATGCATCTAGATTTTCAATGAAAATTGAAAATATTTACAATTCTTAGGATACAAATGATAATGTGCACATGATCTGCCATCAAAAAAAATATAACACACCTCCATCAATATAGTCCACTCTACGGATAGATCTTATTAATATGGTTTAAAACCTTGCAAACATCTCAAGTGATTTGAGGTATCAAATATCAATTGAACTTGTATCAGTATAACTCATAAGTAAAGCGAATAAGATACGATATCCTTTGTAAGCCACAAAATAGTTGAGTTAATATAGTAAGAGTATAACATATATGATTAGAATAGAATCATGAAAAACGAGTATATATGAGTGCATCATGGACATTAGGTTGGTGTTCATATTAAGTGGATGAATAGCATGAAGAATGTTACGAAATGGTACTAGTTACTTGGTTCAAATCAAGGTTGGATACCGATTAGATGTAAGTAGTCCATGACGATAGTAATATGGAAGTATACTTCAATAAATTCCTTTAAGTGCATAAATAATATTAAATAAATTGTAATTAAACGACCATGGTTTTGAAACAAATTAGTATGTACGATTCAGAGCTTGTAAGAATTTGGACATTGAAAAAGGTGGATCATGTTCTTATAGGATTAAAATCGGTTTCAAAACATAATCATGAAAATTTTTTATACTCCACTAATGAACAATTGTGAAATCCTATGCATATGGATAAGTAGATGTTATGATCAACTTGTTTTTTTTACTTGGGGAATGATTGGTAAACATAAATTAATGTTGGGCTTGATCCAGAGTTCAAACTACCATATTAGATCACACATTTGATTTTTAGGAAAATAAATGGAATTTCATGTTGAATATAATAGTGTCGATACCATATGGAATTGTTTAAATATGAGGATCGTTCACGAATTTACTGTATAAGTACCATGTTTCATTTTTTAAATATGAGGATTACTCATGAAGTTATGGATTAATAAAACTATTTTAAATCTCTCATGGGTGAGTGAAAGAACTTGGTGGCAAAAAATGTTGGCAAAGGCATGATTAAGAACGTGCATTTGCAAGAATGTGTGCATGTTCTTAGGATCATGTACACATTCCTATACGTATAGGTTCGAATATGGAAAAACCTCCATGTAGATTGCCATGTAGGTTGACTGGAAAAATCATGTGCATGGTCTTAAGAGCACGTGCGTGGTATTAATACCATGCATGTGATCTTAAGACCATGCTCGCGATCCTAAGACTACCCATGCGATATTACTAATAAAATATATGAAGGACCCGAGCACAATTTGTGCCCACTGTGAAAAACTCGCGCTCACGCTTCTCTCATTGGGAAAAAATAGTGGAGCTAGAGAAGAGGAAGAAGGGGAGGAGAGGGCCACCATGTCCAAGTATGTTACATTTTTTTTAATTTTAATCCAATTTAGAATTTTTCTCCTAATAATCTAAATTTAAAAAAAAAAATGTAACTTTGCATTTTAAATAAAAAGGGAACCTAATTTACATGCCATGGATTTTAAATTGCAACATATGTAATACAATGGAACCCCGAGAAAATTTAAACTGCTCAGAAGAAAACCAAGAAAATGAAAACCCCAACCCACCACCACCACACAATGTAAACACTGAAATTGATGAGCATTTGGTTATATTACGAACCCTTGAGGAACAATTAAGGGAGACTAGAGAGCCTAGCAGAGTCTCATTTTCCACTTCTTTGGACATCATTGTGCAATCCATTTCAAGTGCCTAAGATAAATTGACGTCTATTTATGATTATAGGGCACAGATGTATGAGTACTATAGCATTGGTTTGGATAGAAACCAAGTCAAAGAAATAGGCATTTCAAAACAAAAAATATTGTCTAATTTTAGGGATCATAGACATGGACAAGAACTATCATTGAATAGGAAACACAACTCCATTGATTGGTGCATTCATCCCCATATTAGTCAAAACTGGATGGATAGGTGGTACATAGTTTTTGATAAACCTCCCTACAATAATAGGGATATGTCCTTATATTTTCTAAGAAAATTATGGGATGAGTTTATTATGGGTAAGCATGTCAACTAATTTGACATTGGTGACTTCCATGGGGTGGGTTGAGAGTCCTCATAGAACCAAGAGCATACCAAGAGCGACCTCAAGATAGGTCCCCATCCCCCCAAGAAAAGGCACGACCCCCCTACCCAACATCCTCTAGTTGTAGATAACTTGCAACAAGTAAATCTAGCCATATCCTCATTGACTCATATCCTAGTGCAACACAGTAGCTTTGTTGCACTATCTCTGTAGGTGGTGTATGCCAATGGAATCGATAAAGGAGTTGGAGCATCAACTTGCACAGGAGAGTAGAATGAGGAGAGGGTACATTGACATATTAGTCATCCATGTGAACCTAAAATATGATCAATTTGCGGGTATACATGATATGGGCCTATAAATCTCAGTGGACAACATGGCTTCATGGAGGAGATTAGTGTCTTAACCCTCTCTATCTTCTTCATCATTATATATTTATTTTTTATTTTGTGTATTTATATAGATATTTTATTGTATGTTGTTTTATAGTTGTTGCATCGACCTTATACACCTATGGATGCATTAGCTCCTATCCCGACCATTGATGCAATAGTAGAGGGAGCATGTTCGTTGGGTGCACCGTACACACATGTATGTATCACATTTGATAGATTAAAATTAGTCATTTATTTATTTTATGACTGTTATCGGACAAATGGGTAAGTGTGGATACAAACTAATCTCCCTAACTTAAACAAGAAGCTAGAACAAAACATGGCAGAATACAATTTTCTCCTTAGATTTCATTGTTATATAAACTAGTTCAAAGAGGGAAAAATGACATAACATTTAAATGACGTTTGATCCTCGTTAGTGTCATTATTTATCCATCTTTGGTTTTGTAGGATGGTAAACCAATTAAGAAGTACAAACCAACAAAGAGAGAGAACAATGATATATATGGATTCCAATGAAGTCTATGTATAAGATCAAGGAGTTATATAATAAAAGTAAAGACACCTTTATAGGGAATAAATGTCTTACTGCATTATATTAAATGAAAGTGGAGAATACAACCCATGCCTTGATTTTGCAAGGTCCCTTCCAATGGCCCTTTTCTTCAACACACACACCTTTCTTCCAATGCTTTTGAGGAAGAGAATTCACATCCTGACTTGGAGAGATAAAGCAAAGCTATCACAAGTACAATATTCAACAGAATTCTTCATGCATAAGCTAGCCCAACCTTTTACATTAGAGATCCCACTTTATATAGGGTGAAAGAGGGATGGATGAGGAGATTAGGATGATCCCACTAAATCAGAGAAGTGATTAATATCCAAACCGATCGGAGGCCACCTCATCTTCTAGAATATTCCCTTCTAGAACTTTTGTGAATTTCACATTTTCCTCTTGTTTGAGAATAGGTGCACCCTATGCACAAGCAGCCTGTGACGACGCCACAATTTAGTTTTGGTGCAACATGTGACGATAAAGCATCATCACGCCCTAAGCATTGATCAGGGTGTGACGATCTTCTTTGATATGGTTTTTAAAGAAGAAAAGATGATCCACTTTTCTCATGGAGAAAGTCTCATTTAGTATCTTCAGGAAACATGGAAGTGAGTTATGCACATATCGCCAGTTGATCACAGGTTTGAGCAAAATAATGTGTAACAATGACATTCTCAACTTTTTTATATGTTCTCTTTTTTCTACAGTATTTGGCACCAGGCGATGTTGGGGATTGTCCATATGGGATGGACAAGTTACCAACGTCACAAGTATCATGTGTAAAGTTAAATATCGGATAATTCTCAAATTGTTTGTGTTTATGCTTTTGAATTTTACTATTTTTTACCAATAGTTCAATTTTATTCATATGTATGAAGGTCGACGATATATTTTCTAGGTATAGTAGTATTTCACCCCCCTGGAACAAAGGGATTTCTTATTAGTTTCCTTTATATAGGACTAGGGTGTTGGAATCACTTGTACAACATGTGAGGCTCCATCGTATCCCATCTATCTACCACCCATCCCCACCACCACTTTCAGCCCCATCAACAGAGACCGCCATAGTAGAGATTGTCTCAGACAAGGTTGCACAACCTAGTGCTCCATATTCCAATGAATCTCCATCAATGCATGAGATATTTACGGTAAGATAATGCATTGGTGATAATATGTTATGTTTCATGAATTTTGTTTTACACATATTTGTTTAATTTTCTTGACTTTATCATTTTCACTTATGCAAGGTGGCATTGGGAAGAGATTGGGTTCACAGAGGAGGGTAACACCCTCACTATTTACAGTTTCATATGCGTTGAGTTGTCTTAGGTTAAATTATAAAGTATCAATTTGTATGTCTATTAATTTAATGATAAAAAAAACTTATAACATTGTTTATTCTTTGTTCAGTCTCCAGAGCATCGAAGCACACCCAGGCCTAGAACCTCTCGAGGTGCATCCTCGAGCAAGAGAAGAAAGACAGATTTCCAAGATGCTCCCGAGGATGGCGAGGGTGGAAATGGTCAATGATTGACCCACTACTTCCATTTTGTAGCTAGGCCACGATATAGATGTTTTTTTATGTTAGGGAACTTGTTGTCCCTTTATATATTAGGTACGAGTTGCCATTTTGTAAAAAATGTACAATTTAGATGATTTTGAGTATATATATATATATATATATATTTCATGGCACATTTTTTATGATTGTCATTGTTTCTACATTCGATGTTGATGAATATATGAATTTCAGTGTTTGAATTCCAAAGTGTATGAATTTTATGTATATTAATCCTTGGATTTGTTTCTAAAGTGATTATAAATACTTTCATCACACATTGATGAATAGCTTATGGTGGAATAAATTACTAAGTTCTAGATCCATAATCAATTAATGGTTCTCAAGTACCATTGCTTGTTAATCAACCATGTATCACTACATCATCAATAGATCATTCCTTCTGAATTATTTTCATGAATGTTTTGTATATCCATATTATAACTCACAACAAACAATATGGACTACCTATTGAATTATATCCATCTAAATCCAATGACGATACACACTCAAATAGTGGTCACTTGAAAATATTGTGACCTTCAAAATGACATATTACAATAATTTATTATAGAAATAAATTTTCTCATTTATCGTCTACATAATTGTAAATCACTTAACAATTTCAGCTCAATGTCATTTTCTAGGAAAAACACATTTTCCCCCTCTATCTATGCATGACATATATGAAATCATTTGATTTATGCATAGCCCTTCATAAATTCCAAAAGACTAGTCATTAATGCACATGTTTGTTTAGATTGCGTATGTTGAAATATTGTAACTGTGAAGAATATTCTAATTATAATTGACTTATTTTTATATATATCAAATCCCCTTTTGTGGATTGATCATTTCGAGTCTTCTATAAGATCAAATCCCCTTTTTTGGATTGGCCAAACCATAGTTATATGGTGTTATTTGAGAAGTCGACCCCTAGGGATTAATAAAGTGGTTTTAGCCACTATTGGGAGAAGTTGGCCCTGCTTGGTGAAGAGACATAACCCTAGCACACCTCAGTTAGTATAAATAAGAGAGGATGGCACCTCATTCTCTCACTCACTCAGTCACTCATCTAGTGAGCATATTTTGGAGGTTGCTACAGTTACAAGAAGAAGGAGAAGAGATGCCCATGCTCAGTCTTGGATATTATTTAGTGTTTTGGTATTTATCTTAACAATGTATTGGCAATCTATATTAAGGACAAAAATTTTAGGTTTTCTCCCCCATGAGGGTTTCCTAGGATAAAATTTTGTGTACCTTGTGATTTTGTTTCTTTCAGTGATCCTGTTCATGATATTATTGTTGAAAATAATTAAAAAGTAACATGGGATTAGAGATAAACTAAATAGATCACCTTTCATTGGGTAACCAAAAATGCCACTATTGGCGTACAAGAAAATTACAGATTTTTATCAGAAGGGAATTTTTTACTCAAAACCACCTAGGGAAGTGCAACCTACCCTAGGGCACCCTTTGGCAGCTTGAGTGCACCTTTTCATGGATAGAGCCTCTGGAAATTCAAACAGTAGTTTTTTCTAGTACCAGAAAACCAGAAAAACCACAAAACGAGAACCAATACCAGAAGTACTAATCCATATTTCCGCAGGTCAAGTTTCAAGGGGTAAAACTTAAAATTTTTGAAATCATACAACTCCATCATACTCACCTTATCCCAGTGTATCTCCTGGTAAGATCAGATTTAGTTTCTCAGAATTTTCATTTTTTGGTCATTTTCCTAGCTCCAGGTCAAGATGTCTGGAAGCACTAATCTTTTTGACAAGTTAGAAGGTGTGGAAAAAATTTGTTCCTAGAAGTAAAAAATTGGATTCATTCTTGAATAGAATGACCTAGGAAAATTCATAAAATAAAGTGTATCGGGCCCCAAAGAAGAAGTAGCCAAAGCAAAGTACAAGAAGGATATGGTTAGGGTCAAAAGGATAATTGTAGACTCCATTAAATATTACTCGATCCCTCAAGTTTATTATAAGAATAATCCAAAAGAGATATTTGATGCCCTAACTAGAATGTATGAAGGAAAGAACATCAACCGAAATATGAGCATGAGAACCCCAGTCATGCATACAAATATGCAGAAAGGAGAAACAATCCATGACTGTTTCTCTAGGGTTTCTCAATTCAACAAACAAATAGAAGAAATTGGAGACAACCTAGATGAATATGAACTTACAATGACAACTCTTAATGGTATCACAAGACCTTGGGATGCCTTCATCCAAACTATATCTCTAAGAAGAGATAAACTTAATTTTGATAGTCTATGGAAATAATGTGTTCAAGAAGAAGCAAGAGTAGCCAACCGAGAATAATTACTATTAAGGGATGAATATCAAACCCTAGATTCTCATTCTATAGGAGGAAAGAAAAGGTCTCATTTCCAAAAGGAGACCCACCCTCATAAGGAATCTCACTCCTCAAAGAGATTCATCCATAAAGAATCTCACCCTCCAAGGAGATTCCAAAAATATCAAAAAGGGAAAAGAAGAGAAAATGATTTCTCCTCTTATCAATGTTATCATTGTGATAAGATGGGACACATTGCTAAGAATTTTCCTTTCATAAGAGAAATAAAAAAAGACATCATGCCCATACAATTGAAGACAACGAGCCATCTACAAAGATGACTAAAGAAAAGATTGAAGATTATGTTTTATTTTCTTCCCTCTCAGGATTTGTGATACCTGGTGAGGATACTTGGCTCACATATAGTGGTGTTTCTAAGCACATGACATGTCATAGAGACATTCTTTCTAGACTTATAAAAAAGGGATTTCCCCAGAAAGTCTTACTTGTATATGACTACCAGTACCCTATCAAATGAATGGGAGAATCCACTTACAAACTGGATTCAAGAACTCCGATGAACATGAAGGACGTACTTTATGTACCATGTTTGACAAAAAAATTACTTTCTATCTCATCTCTGGATAAGAACGATTTCAGGGTTGCATTCATATATGTTGAAGTTCTTATGTGGCCTAAAGGAAAAACCATAGAAGATGCAATTGTTATTGGAACAAAAGAAGGTGTCCTGTATAAGTTAAAAGGTCACTCAACCTTGACTCACTCCACTGAGAATCCATGTGAACTTTGGAATATAATACTAGCTCACATCATCTACAAATCCTTACCATATGTAAGCAAGGTAGTTACAGGTTTACTAGAATTCAAGGTTTACCATGAAGGTGTATGAAAGGGATGCGCACAAGGAATGAACCTAAAGAATCCTTTTCCAAAACGAGACAGTAAAGCAGAAGGAATATTGGAGCTCATCCTCTATGATGTATGTGGTCCAATGCCATCAACCTCTCGAAGTGGGTAAGCATACTATGTGTCATTTATTGATGATTATTCTCGCAAGACTTTGGGTTTATTTCTTGAAATCAAAATATGAAGTACTCGAAAAGTTCAAGGATATCATAGCCTTAGTAGAAAATCTCTCGGAAAGAAAAATCAAGATACTCAGGTTAGATAATGGAGGATAATACAAGTCAAATGAATTTGGAAACTTTTGTAGAGATGTCGTGATTAAGAGGGAGCTCACCACTCCCTATCATCCTTAAAAAAATGGTGTAGCAGAAAGAAAGAATAGAACACTAATGGAAGTAGTGAAAACTATGATCCACGATCAATATCTTCTAATGCACTTATGGGATGAAGCAACAAGAACAACAGTTTATCTCCAAAATAGATTATCCCATCATGCAGTTAGATTAAAAACCCTCGAAGAAATGTTCTCCAGAAAGAAGCCAGGAGTAAGCCATCTAAAATATTTGGTATTCCAGTGTTTGTACACATTCCGAAAGAAATAAGAACTAAACTATATCTCCCAGGAAAGAAGGGAATATTTATTGGATATTGTGAGGTCTCTAAGGCCTTCAACATTTACATACCAGGTTACCATCATATTGAGATCAACAGATGTGTAAACTTTGATGAATATGAAACACTCAAGAGATCAAAGAAGTGCCAACTTGAATAAGTATATGAAGAAGAACTTGTAGCTCCCAAATTTGTCTAACCTGTGAAGGAAGTCACGGTTACCCTTGATGATGATATTCTAGAAAATCATAATATGATAGAATCTCAAGAACCTCCCCAGCTGACAATTTCTCACAAGAGAAACCCAGCTTGGGGAAGGGAACTTATTCAATATGGATAAAGTATGGTTCCCCAGAAGTAACCATAAGACAAAGAAAGAAACCTAAGTCATTCTCTAGTTATATTTCCTTGATGCGTTATCTCAAAGAAAAGGAACCTAATTTCTTTGAGGAAGCCATTCAGAAGAAAGAATGGGTGGATTTGATGATAGAAGAATACTAGTCCATTATAAAGAATGATGTATGGGAAATAGTTTCCATACCAAAGAGAAAGGGTGTGGTATCTTCCAAATGGATATACAAGATAAAACATGCTGCAAACAAAAGTATTGAAAAACACAAAGAAAGATTGTAGCTCGTGTATTTTTTCAAAAGGAAGGAATTGATTATGAAGAGATGTTTTCTCCTGTAGCCAGATACACTTCTATCATAACTATTAGAGCCATTACAACTAATATGACATGGAAGTTACACCAGATGGATGTGAAAACAACCTTTTTAAATGGTGTTCTTGAAGAAGAAGTGTATATAGAACAACCACAAGGGTTTGAAGTTAAAGATAGAAATATTCATGTATGCAGGTTGAAGAAAGCTCTGTACAGGTTAAAGCAAGCTCCTAGAGCTTGGTATGGCAGAATTGGCAGTTTCATGACGAGCTTGGGATTTACAAAGAGTAAATTTTATTCTAACCTTTACTTCAAGGTTATGAATGATGAGCCAGTTATATTGTTGTTGTATGTAGATGGCTTATTCTTAACTGGAGAATAAAATCCCATCAAAGATTGTAAGAAAAATCTCATTGCAGAGTCTAATATGAAATAACTAGCCTTGATGCATTATTTCTTAGGGCTTGAAGTTTGGAAGAGCCTAGAGAAGATATTCCTTAACCAAGGGAAGTATGCAGTTGAAATATTGAAGAAGTTTGACATGTTGGAATTTAAATCCATGAACACACCCATGGAAGCAAATTTTAAGATCCTGGTAGATACTTCATTACAATTGGTTGATACTATTCTATACAGACATATTATCGGATCATTGATGTATCTGACGAATACCCAACCAAATATATGTTTTTTTGTGAACACCTTGATTCAGTATCTAGTAGAGCCCATCCGTGTTCACCTTGTAGCTGCAAAACATGTGATGAGATACCTTAAGGGTATATTGGAATATGGTCTCTGTAATACTGGAGATCATGACTTGATACTGTATGGATATACTGATTCAGATTAGGATGGAAGTGTTTCTGATAGAAAGAGCATTTCAGGATGTTGTTTTACTCTGGGTTCATCCAAGAATTCATGGTAGAGCAGGAAGCAATCCAATATTTTTCTTAGCACGACAAAAGCGGAATACATTGCAACATGTTCTTCTAGTTGTGAAGACATATGGTTTCAGAATTTGTTGACAGGTCTATTTGATACGAAGATGGAAGCCACCATGAGTCTATTGGATAGCCAGAGTTTTATAAAGATGAAAATGAACCCAGTGTTCGATGATAAATTTAAGCACATAGAAATTTGGTATCACTACATTCGTTATATGGTGCAGATGGGAGCTATAAATCTCCAATATGTTGGCAAAAATGAGAAGGTTGTAGATGTGTTGACCAAGCCTCTGTCTTGTGTGAAGTTTGAGAAATTTTGAGACAATATTGGTATTTTCTGAAAGGACCTCCCTCGAAAGGAGGAGTGATTTTGATGATACTATAGTATCCTGACCAATGACGAGTAGCTCCATTAGGAATTTTATATCCTAGGGGATTGATCATCCCTAGGAAAATCCTGAAGTTCTGATAAGGATGGTCTGTCCGACTACTTGTGCATGTATATGCTAGTTGTGGTCAATAGTGGTATCTCCATTAAGATTTTATATCCTAGGGGATATTATGATTCTTGGGAAGATCCCAAAGTTCTGGTAGGGATGGTTTGGCAGAGTACAATGTGGTAGCTCTATTAGGATTTTTATATCCTAGGGAATATTAGTATTCCTAGGCAGATCCCGAAGATCTGGTAAGGACGATCTATCAGAGTACCACAAAATGTTTTTGTTGCAGCTTCCTCATTATGTTTCCATGTGATGATGATGTTGTTATCTCAGCCTCATGTTGATGATGCTATTGTTGATGATGTATCAATCTCATGTTGTTGCTAATGTTGTTATCTCAGCCTCGTGTTGATGATGTATCATCCTCATTTTGTTGATGATGTTGTATCAAACTCATTTTGTTGATGATGTTGTATCATCCTCGTACTGATTGATGATGTTTTATTAGTGTTATAATAATTGATGTTGATGCAGATAATGACGATGCCATTCCAGCTCCATGATGTGAACAATGATGATGATGACGATGCCATTACAACTCCATGTTGTGGATGATGATATTGATGATCAGAAGAAATTTCGATGATTTATAG
The DNA here is from genome assembly GCA_032191745.1 of Picea mariana. NCBI lineage: Eukaryota > Viridiplantae > Streptophyta > Pinopsida > Pinales > Pinaceae > Picea > Picea mariana. Next base: position 144,214 of record JASDQU010101873.1, read on the forward strand.
ATATGCCAATCATTTTTCTAGATGTTGATGATGTTTATACCCTATCTCTCTCATGATGATGTTGTATTGGTTTATGTGAGTAGAATACCCTTCATTTTAAGCGAGAGTGTTGAAATATTGTAACTATGAAGAATATTCTAATTATAATTGAGTTATTTTTATATAGATCAAATCCCCTTTTGTGGATTGATCATGTTGGTTCTTGTATAATACCAAATACCCTTTTGTGGATTGGTCAAACCATAGTTATATGGTGTTATTTGAGAAGTCAAACCCTAGGGCTTAATAAAGTCGTTGTAGACACTATTGGGAGAAGTTATCCATGCTTGGTGAAGAGGCATAACCCTACTGCCCCTTGGCTAGTATAAATAAGAGAGGATTGTGCCTCATTCTCTCATTCACTCACTCACTCATATAATGCGCATCTTTTGGAGGTTGTTGCAGTTACAAGAAGAATGAGAAGAGAGGCACATGCTCAATCTTGGATATTCTTTAGTATTTTGGTCTTTATCTTGAAATTGTATTGGCAATCTATATTGAGGAAGTTTTTGTTGGGTTTTCTCCCCCATGAGGGTTTCCAAGGATAAAATGTTGTGTACCTTGTGACTGTGTTTCTTTTAGTGATCATATTCATGCTATTATTGTTGAAAAGCATTAAAACTTAATAGTGTAGTGGGTATATGTAAATTTTGTTAAACCCATCAATTATTAATAACATTTATTCAACATTTCATGATGTGCACTAAACTTATTGATTTTGATCAATAGAATGAGAGAGTTCACATGGAAACTAGATCTTATTATGGGTATCACTTTCCACCTACAAATAAAGTTTTTGAGGTTACATTTCATGACACACTATAGAAAGTAATGTTATGCTACCAAAATTCCTCTAGGGAGACTTGAAACAATTATTCTTTTCCCTTCACCATCTATGAGAGTTTATTGCACATTCCTACCCAATTTTTTGGTTAGAGAACACAAGGAGACAAAGGACCCTCCCAAACCCTATCCCAGAAACCCGTTGATTCCATGCCATTGTCATTCCTTTCCAAGTAATTACATGCCATTCCATTGGGATCTCCACGCCATTGTCAAACCTTTCAATTCCATGTCAATTCCATGCCTTTCCAATCCATGTCATGCCATTTCCATGCCTTTCCATACCGTTTCTATGCCTTCCCAAGACATGCCATGGCATGCCATTCCATTTCCATGTCATTGACATGCCATGTCATTTCCATGCCTTTCTAAGCCATCCCATAACATTCCATTGTCATGTAGCTTCCCATTCATTTTCATCTATTTTCCCATTTTAACCTATATAAAAATGTTGTACGTATGCTAATTCATGGCATCGATCATCACTTATGTACAAGTGATATTCTTTCAATACAACTTTGTTTTGTTTATTAATATCTGGTCCATTCCTGTATGTGATATGTACCATTATGCTAACTTTCTCTGAGTGATAATATTGGATTTGAATCTCATTTTACGGTTGAAGGGTGTAGTTCTCAGCAAAATCATGCACCAATAACACAATACCAATAGGAAATGTATCTATGCATATTCTAAAATGCTTGTCATGAAATCAATCCACATGGACACGATGAACATAATATCGTTTATTTTAAATGAAGTCCTTCATGAAGTTACAAATTCAAACTTGCAAAGTAACAAATTGTATATTTTTTTCCTTCTTGTCCTCCATCAATATCATATGTCACATATATAAATATTTGCAAGGAAACCTCCTTCTTCCCCAATTCACACTCATCTCTTACATGGATGCACTTGCTTATTAATGTCACTCCACCACACCTGGTGCATGTCCCATCTAAGCATGAATTTTGATAAAATGTAAAACCCTATGGGCATGTACACAAGATGATGTGAATAAAGTCTCTAGATGACGACAACGAAGACAACAATATAACTGGGCATTCTTGCAAAAGGATGTTATGAAAAAAATGAAATATACATATGTGTGTGTGTGTGTGTGTGTGTGTGTGTGTGATAATGATAACCATACTCAATGTGATATCTACAACAATGTGTGTTACGAATTGTGTTTATTCAAACATACCAAGGATTTCATTTATGGAAATATATTTGGCGTAAGTTAAGTGCACTATGTACTATTTTGAATGTCTCATACAATTATATCTGTGTAATGTCAAGATAGTGTTTAATATGGGGTTCATGGTACCTATATCCACTCCTCAATTTTAGTACATCTTTTTGGTTGGAAGAGGGCCTTGTGTTCTCATGCCAGAAATCTTGAACTAGTCCCTTTACCACTCCAATTAACTTAATGTCAGAACGAGGAAGCCTTCCAGTAAAGGAACACAAATTTGTTGGGGCACCTGTGTCAAGGATATCTCGTCTATGAGAATACTTTCTAAGGGTTTTGACGTTTCATTTAAGAGGTGAGAGGTTTTGTGTAGCACACAATGTTTTCTTGTGATCTTGCTAACAGTTGTTCGAGACTTCTTAGAACGATACTTCTTACCAATTCTTTGAAAGTCGTCTACAAGGTTTTTTAGTATATGATGAATTTTTTCTACACTTTTTAATATTTTAACGTCTAAACTTCTCCTAACAGTAGTCAAACTTCTAGATTTTAGCAAAGATAAAAATAATTAAAATTTAGAAGCATCAGATTTTGGTTCAAAATATTCTTGAATGATTTTATAAGAGTTATAATGAATAGTACAGTTAGGTATGTTACCTTCAAGTGATACTATACCACCTTCATCGCCCTGAATGTGTTAGGAGTTATTGGCCATGCAATGCTCAATCTAGGTAGGGACAATGAACCCCTATTCTAGGAATCTTGACCTCCCCGTTGTGGAGTTAACAATGTTGTAGTTATTTCCCCTTAAATCACTGACAGATCAACTGTGGGAGGAGAGTGGACATGGAATTGTCTAGTTTCTATAACATTTGATTGTCCAAAAAGAGATTGCACCATAGGACATTCTTCACCACAATGGTGTATACTAATTTCTTCTCTAATTTCATCCATTGTATAATCATCTCCAAGCAAATCCTCCATCATCTAGTCATCCACAAAAAGTTTCCTTGATGAGATATTGTTTGGATTTATCTCTAATGAACTCTTGCACTTTACTTCTGGTGATGCATGAGAAATAATAACGTCATCTATTCCACTAGATATTGGATTTCTCTCTTCTGAAATCCTACACTTTGACATACATAACTTTTCTTTTTCTCTTTCTTATTCTACCTTTTCGATTGGTTTCTTTTTTCTTGAGGACTTTCTCTCTTGAATCCGTAGGTTCTCCATGTTTAAATATAAGAATTTGATTCTAAAAACCCACCGCAAATTTGTCTTTGTATTATGTAATAAGGCACAACCAAGTGGATAATTTTTTTTTGTATTACAAAATAAGACACATCTAATAATGCCAATTCGAATTCCAATTTCAATTGCACTTGGACAAATTTTTCTTCCAATTCCAAGAATACACAAGAAGATACAAACAACAATTCCAATTTCACTTGGACAAATTTGTCTTCCAAGTCCAAGAAGAAACAAGAAGATACAAAGAACAATTTCAATCGCACTTTGAAAAATTTGTCTTCCAATTCCAAGAAGACACAAGAAGATACAAAAAACAATTCCAATTTCACTCGGACAAATTTGTCTTCCAATTCCAAGAAGACACAATTAGATACAAACAACAATTCCAATTTCACTTGAAAAAATTATCTTCCAAATTTTCCTGCAATGGTTTGGCAATAGCACAAAAGTATTTATGAATCTAACAAGAACACTAAAATAAGTAAAACTTATATGTGTGGCTTGTTTTTATCTGAAGTTGTCGTGATTTTTTCTCGACCATGAGATAGATGAGGTGGGGTCTACTTGGAACCAAAAAATTCCTAGCATGAATGAGCATGTGTTCCTAGAACGCGTGTGCACTAAAACATGTGCACGTTATAGGAACATGCATTCATTCCTGTTGAGCATGAATGACCAACTTAGTCAAGTAATAGGAGCACATGCACACTCTTAATGCAATGGATATAAAATTTAATATACACCAAACCTCTTTATGAATAAATATGTATAGGGGTATGGGGACAACTAATGCCTAAGGGGTTCGCATTGAAAGTGTTTTCAAGGATAAAGAAATGGTTAGAGCACCAATATGGGGGTGATGTGTCTGCAAGGGTTGTACAAAAGGTATATGCATAGTGCAATAAGGGCTAGAGTTAAGATAGGGTTAAGAATTGAGTATAAGTTATGCATAGGATTAGATGGAGCTAGGGGGGTCTAGGTTATGGTCTACGTAAAGCTCTAGGTCAACGTCTAAATCTAGATCTAGTTCTATGTGGTGGTCTCCATCATGGTCTACACCAATTTATGGGTCTGGTGACAAGATATTTGGAGGAATGGAACCTACTGAAATGGACATTATGACTGTTTTGAGGCTTATAGATTATGATATTACAGTACACCCAAATTGAAAGGACCTTTTTTAGGTGGAGAGATAATGAGATTGCAATGAACCATTTGGAGGCTTAGACATCATGAGTTGTAGTATATCCGAGTTGAAATTACCATTTGAGGCAGAAAGATGTGAGATTGCAGTACACCCTTTGGACTGTTGGGTCGGATTAGATTATGATTACGGTTATCTTCTATATTTTCTGGGAAGGGGTGGAGATTAGAAAATTTGTTGCAAAGAGAACATCATTTGCATTCGTTTCATTTACAGTTTTTCGTTTGCAGTTTGTTTTCTTTGTTGATATGAATTTTCTTGAGGCTTCCAGAGTAGGTATGAGCTTTGATTTCATGAATCTACAAAGTAATATTATTTATGTGAGTGGATTAATTAATATCTTCGTGCAGGTTAAAGATAATGAGTAATAGAGGAAACCAACAAGTCATAATAGGTTTCATTATTTCAGACATTATCAGGCTCTAGGTGAACGTCTAAATATAGATAGATAACTCTAGGTCATGGTCTAGGTCATGGTCTACATCAAGCTCATGGTCGTCATATGAATCTATCTCTAGCTCTATGTCGTGGTCTAGGTCATGGTCTAGGTCTATGTATGGGGGGGGTAGAGATTGAGAGAGTGAGAGTATGGGGGATCTATTTCATTGTCTATGTCAATCTCTAGGTCAACATCTAACTCTAGATCTAGATCTATGTCATGGTCTAGGTCATGGGGGGATATCGTGAGAGTCATAGAGTGAGAGAAGGAGGGGGAAAAGAGGGGGGGTATAGAGTAAGAGAGTGAGAGGAAGGGGGTTAAAAGTGGAAAAGGGGGTTAAATAGATGAAAAGAGACAAAGGTGGGGAGAGTATGGGAGAGAGAGTGATACAAGGAGAGAGAGAGAAGGGGTTAGATGCAAGAGGTAAAGATATAATGGGATAGAGATGGATTGTTTGAGAGTGTGATAGGGTGGGAAAGGAAGACCAAGAGGGGTGGTTAGAGAGAGAGAGAGAGAGAGAGAGAGACTAACAACAAGGAGAGAGAGAAAGAGGTGGTAGATGTAGTAGACAAAAAGGGTAGAGATAGTGGGAGGGAGGGGCAAAGGGGAAGAGAAAGGAGGCGAGAGATAGACAGAGAGAGAGGAGGATACTTTGCGGGGGGGAAAGGGAGAGAAGGGGGGGGAGGGTGAGAAGGTGGGGGGATGGGAGGGGAGGGAAAGAGAAGGAGGGAGAGAAATAGATGGATGGAGAGTGAGAGAGGGAGACAGTTGAAGAGGTGGGATATAGCGAGGTATTCAAACATTGATTGTGAATAAAGAATGTTGAGTCAACTATAATATTATGCTTATATTAAAATAAAAAAAGTAGAATCAACGTACCATAACAATCATTAAATCATGCAAGATCATTATTAAAGCATAGGTGAATGGTCATATCCACAAAATATCATTATAAAATAATAGGTGTCAGAATATTCTACTTAGGGATTGGGTGTGCATGGGTTAAGGGTGAAGTATAGGTTATGTGTAGGATTAGATGGATCTAGGGGGGTCTAGGTGATGTTCTAGGTCTAGTGCATGGTCTAKGTCATGGTCATTCTCATATAAGTACTCATATTAGTAATCCATTGGAAGAAGAACAAAAACTTAACTCTCGCCTTACATGTGAGGCTASATTTCTTTGTTGCACATATCCTTTATTTGTTATGATACATGCCTTGCCTTTAGATGGACAGAGAGAGAGGGAGGTAGAACTAGGRGAAAAGAGGAGGAGGAAAGGAGGGAGAGAGAGAGAGAGTAAAAGAGAGAGTGAGAATGAGGCTAACAACAAGGAGAGAGAGAGTAACATTGAGTGTGAGGGAAGGGGGGATAGAGAGATATAAAGAGAGAAATGGGGGGAGAGTATAGGATAGAGGGGGAGAGGGATATAGTGAGAGTGAGATTAACAACCATGAGAGAAAGAAATAAGTGGTAGATGTAGGAGATAAATAGAGGAGAGATAATGGGAGGGAGGGAGGGGGGGAGATAGAGGGAAGAGGGGGGTTAGAGAGAGAATGTGTGAGTGTGAGAGGGGGGAAGAGAAATAAAGAGAGGGGGGCTGGACAAGGGGTGTTTGAGTGTGTGAGCGGTAGGGATAGGTTGATAAAGAGAGAGGGTAGAAAGAGAAAGTGAGAGGAAGGGGGGAGACATAGTGGGGAGGGGTGGATTTATGAGAGAGAGTTCATAGAGATAGTGTGAGGGAGGGGGAGAGAGAGAGGGAGGGAGGAAGGGGTGGAGAGAGAGTGAGGATGATTACGAGAGGAAGGGGGGAGATAGAGGGAAAGGGGGGTAGAGAGATATAAATAGAGAAATGAGGGGAGATGAGAGGGGAGATAGGGAGGGAGATATAGTGAGAGTGAGACTAACAATGAGAGAGAGAAAACAATGGTATATGTAGGAGAGAAAGAGAGGAGAGATAGCGAGAGGGAGGGGGAGAGATAGAGTGAGGAGGGGTGTACAAAGAGAATGTGTTAGTGTGAGAGGGGGGGAGGTAGAGAGAGGTATACAAAGAGGGGAGGTACATAGAGATAGACAAAGGATGGAGGTAGAGAGTGAGTGTGCTAAAGTGTGCGAGGGAGAGAGAGGAAGACATAGAGGGGGGGTAAAACATCTATGTGTGAGAGTTTGGGAGGGAGACAAAGGAAGACATAAAGGGGGGATAGAAAGTGTTTGTGGGAGAGTGTGGGAGGGAGAGAGGAGAAGAGAAATAGGGGAGGTAGAAAGTGAGTGTGTTAGAGTGTGGGAGGGAGAGAGAGGAAGACATATAGGGGGGGTAGAAAGTGTGTGTTGGAGGGAGAGAGAGAAATCCATAGTAAGACAATAGAGAGTGTGTGAGAGTGTGAGAGGGAAAGAGAGTAAAATAGAGAGGGGGGTAGAGAGAGAGGTAAATGTAGGAGAGAGGGGTATATGTAGTAGAGATAGAAGAGAGANGAGTGTGAGAGTGTGAGAGGGGGAGAGAGAAAGACAAATGGAAGGGGTAAATATAGAGAGGGGGGATGGGGGGAGAGAGAAATATAAAGAGGAGGGGTAGAGACAGAGTGTGAAAGGGACGAGAGGGAGAAAGAGAGGGGGTTAGAGAGAAGGATAGTGAGAGGAAGGGAAGTAGAGAGGGAGAAATAGAAGGGGGTGTTAATATTATGGTAGCTGAGGGAGGTATTTACCTCCATGTGTAAACCAGACGAGAATAGAAGACTCCGGAAAGCAAGAGAAAACCCTAATGAATTGGATAATAACCCTAGAACTCTTGTCGGCTCAAGAAGATAATTTAAATTAGGTTATTAGCCTCCAAGAGAAGAAGTCGGCCAGAAATAATAATAATATACTTAACAGACATGTACCTAGAAGGAGAAGTCGGCCCTAGCAAATATGGCAGAATCACTATAAATACAGGGCGTCGGTTCTCATTTATCAATCTCAGTATTGCAGAGCAGCAACTGGTGGGCACTACAGTTCCCAGTTTGGTGCGCACATGTGGAAGAGAGCTGTACGTGCAGCTGCTGCAGCAACCAGTTTTCAGTATTGGCTTGGACTATCTCTTGGCTAGGGTTTGGACTATCTGATCAGCTATTGTTGATGCGCTATCCTTGAAGGAAGATGCGCTACACCTTGTTTGGCTATCTAGCCTAGGGTTTGCTTCTAGAGTAATTCTAAGTCAAGGTTAAGGTGCTCGGAGGGTGGCTTTGGCCTATGGTTGGGTGACGAGGGTATCGTCAATGGTAAAACGAGCACACAAACTTCTATATTTTAATAGGTTATGGGCCCACACCTCCTTCATTCATTCTAAACACTGTAAGGAAACATAGCCACTAGGATATTGAGCTCGCTGAGGAACTGCTGCTAGGGTTTCTAGCAGAAGCAGCTTCCAAGACACTGTCGCTAGGGTTACTAGCAGGAGCAGTTACAAAAACCTTAAACCTCTTGTTGAGGCACCTTAAGTAAATGGACTGACCTAATCTCTAGATAGATCAGTACACTCTAGCCTAGCGCATCTCTTGATACTCTCAGCAAGCCAAGACGTGAAGTTTGAGTTTGTGGTCAAATCTAGGGTTTGACCAAGCCAAAACATCCATGACTTATTCTATGAAGTCTGAGAACAAATTAGATGGAGCCTCTAACTTCAAAGCATGGAAGAAAAGGATTGACCTCATCCTTGCCAAGAATAAAGTGTTGGATATCGTGAAACCAGAATTTGAAGAAGGAAAAGAAAAGGAACCGCAGAACATTACAGCTATGGAGAAGTTCAAAGATGTTGATATCAATGCCATGAGTATCATAGTGGATTCTATAAAAAACCACTTGATACCCTACATATCCCATCTTGACTCATCAAAGAAGATGTACGATGCCCTAAAAAATATCTTCTCAGTTAGAAACATTGGACAAGTGATGGGTCTGAAGAATGAGCTCCGTGACATGAAGATGAATAATGACAACAGCATAACATCATACTTTGGGAGGATCTCTCAGTTAATATATCGACTACAAGCTATTTGAGAGACCATTTCAGAAATGGAATTGGTGAACATAGTACTCAATGGTATTCCCAAGATGTGGGATGCATTTTCTGCAAGCATGAACACAAGGAAGGAGTATCTGATATTTGAAGAAATTTGGACTTGCTGTGCTCAAGAAGAATCAAGGATCCATGCAAAAGAGAAACCCCAAAATAAGTACGATGATCAAGCCTTCACAGCAAGATTCAAGAACTTCAGGAACAAAAGGAATTTTGGTTCAAGGAGGAAGCCAAATCAAGATAAAGACATTTCAGAGTACAATGCTTCAACTCTCGAAAGTATGGTCACTACAAGAATCATTGTCTCGAGCTAAAGAAAAGGAAAGAGAAACACAAAGCATCAATTGCCGAAGAAAAGGAACCTACAAAGAAGACTAAGCAGGATGGAAGAGACTTCTTCTTCTAAAAGGTAACAACACTCTTCTTATTTCTTGTACATATCTTGTTTGCATCATCTCTGTACATATCTTGTATATCTAT
>JASDQU010101873.1:195466-238004 GCA_032191745.1 Picea mariana
TATTCTCAAAATTAAGGAAATACAACCTATCTTATCCTCCTCATAGAAGACAACATTTCCCCCATGGAGAGCTCAACCATGATTATGTACTTAATGTACAAGAACACAATAAACAACATAGACGACAAGAGGCTCCCTAAAATTGCTTCAAACTTCAGCCAAAACCACCAGTGATTGAAGAGAGGATGCAGAAATATGCAAGTCTTAGATAAATCATTGGGGAATACAAGAAGATGTCATTCTATAGAATATGTGATAATATTAAAAATGTGAACGTGTAGGTTTTCACAACTTGTCATATTGCTTATTGAAATTTCTGGATACAAACTATATCCAACCTTTAGTTAATTTTGTCCATGACAATGGGTGGAGTGTCCACTCTAACCTTCGGATGATTTGAAAATTCTTCACACCATTTATATCCAGAAATTTCAATAAGCAATATTAAAAATAGTATTGCATATAAATTCAGGTAAAATATGTGGTGCCATAGAGAATTAAAGGATAAAAGGAAATTAAATACTACAAGGAGGTTGCCAACCCTAACTTAGAATATCAAAAGTACATGTTGGTTTTGACCATTGCAAATAACAAAATCAACATTGCTAAGATACATACCAACTCCCATGAATTGCATAGAAAAACATGGTCTTGGACAATTCCCAAAATGTAGTGGGATAAAAAACCTTAATCTTTGTGACACTAAAAGAGTTGAAGATGAAAACTATTTCTCCTAGAATACCTTGCATATACCCAAATAAGATTAAAATTTCAATACATCTATCACAATACCAACCTTATACTGTTTTTCTGCCATATAAATAAAATTCTAATAAAATCTAAATAATAATTTACCTTTCTTAATATCTAATAAACCAAATCTAATATCATATTCACCGCCATCATCTTCATCATTATTTTCTAACTTAACTATCCTTCTATTAAACCTTTAACTCTATGTTTATTTTTAGATTTTTTCAGCGAGGCTCCTCACTTTGTCTATAACCATGTTAATTTAGTTTATTTATAGCCAACCTTGTCGGACGCAATTTGTTTATTCATATCCCGCGTATCCTGCACCGATCAGACAAATTGATTATACAAATTTGCACGCAGTGAATCTCAAAGCCAGGAAATAATAAAATATACACATAACATTTTCAATGTCCATCTTTAAACTGCGCATTAGCGCTTTGCATCAAATAGGGCGCAACATCTTGTTTTCACAAAGAAAGTATAGCAATATCAGTTGTAACTTACTAAAATAAATTAAAAATAATAAGAAACAAATGAAAAGAAGTTGGTGGACAGTGGGAGTTTCGTCGAAAAAACCTACGAAAATCGAAAAGAACATCTATTTTATCAAAAAAAACATAAAATTCTATCTTTTGTGCCATTTTTCAAAAGCTCTTATCAGGTTCATTCAGATTTGAAGTCGTGGCTGTAAGTCCTTGGGATTGGTTTTGGTTAAAAAAAAAAAATTTATCATTGCAATTGCCCGGACCATGGCCATGTCGAATTCAAATGGACATTTTTTAAACAATCATATTTTAATGGAAGGAAAACGTGGCCATGTCATACCTGCAAATTATAATGATTAGAAGTTTCTTTTGGTTTTAATTGTCGGATGGATAATATTTGAAATTCATACATCATGCATCTAGTCTCGATATGCGAATGTATTTATCTTTATTTGGTCAACTAAATGGATATAACAGTTATGATCTTCCCAGTGATGCATCTAATCATGTCATGGCATACTGCCTTTATTTCTAGGGTTCCTCCGACAGTTTTTGGAGAACTGTGTCATGCGATTTGTTTTCTCTCGCTCATGAGAAATAAAATACAAATCCCTCCGCTCTGATTCATCCTCAAACCCTAGAATCTATTGTTATGAGTATATCCGCAACGAAAATTGCAGCAGCAGAACGCAGAAAAATGTAAGGGATCTATAAATGAGAATTAGTCAATTCGAATTCGAATGCAATGGAGCCGGCTTCGGCTGAAAAGGGTAATGTATATTCTACGCACTATGCTGCCAAGCATTATGAATGGCCATTTTAAAAATGCCTTGGAATATGAAATTGCAAGTTGCTGAGTAGACTTTATAAACCAGTAACCAACCATGAAATTGCAAGTTGCTGAAAGGTTCAGATTAATATTTTTATGTTTAAGTTTTGTAGTGGGAAGATGAAATAGATAATCCTTATATTAGGTAGGCTGCTATGCATGGTAGGTCACAAATTTCACCGACCATTTTCTGCTTTATTGGAAGTCTTCTGAGATTTAAAACTTAATACACTTTGCACTTATTGAAAACATAACGTGCTTAACCCATAGTCATCACAAATATATAAATACTAAAAATATTTGTGCTGCCGTTTTTATTTATTTCAGGGTTCATGAAAAGAAGTTGCGGTGTCAACCTCATTTGTTTTATAAATATATTTTACGAATATTTCGGTGTTAGTTCCATTTATTTGATGGTTTATTTATTTCAGGGTTCATGAAAAGAAGTTGTGGTGTCAACCTCATTTGTTTTATAAATATATTTTACGAATATTTCGGTGTTAGTTCCATTTATTTGATGGTTAATATAAACATATTGTGATATTATTTTTATTTATATTTTAATGATAATCGTAAGATAATTAATTTTTTAAATATTTTTATTTTTAAAAGAAATTTTAATAAAAATATAATAGTAATAAATTATATTATGTAATGTTGATTTTATTTATTTCATGATTCATATGAATATACAAGTAAGGATGCAAAAAGTTGTGAAACAATACTTGTTGGTTAAGATGTTTAATGTGTGAATGAAGGTAAAGATACATATTATTAAGAAGAAACGGGTAAAGATGAAATTAAGGCTTGGATCAACCCAAGTTGGATGATTAACAGGTTATTTTCAAAACTAACTAATTGTGTGAAATTGTTTGTTAATGTGTAGGTACAAATCATGAATAAAATGATGATTCATATAGAAGAATGTTGAAAAATATTGTCATGTTAATTCTATTTATTTAAGGAGTAAATGTTAAAAATGTTTTTATATATCAATTTTTTATTTTATTTTAAGAACTTTTAATCTATTAATACTTTATTAATAGTGTCTTCTATTATATATGTTAATTGAGTTTAGTTTGGGTGGTTGGGAGGATTGGTTGTTAACCTAGCTAACCCGCCTATAAGGGGATTACTTTATATCTACTAAAGAACCATGCTCTATCAAATATGACACGAGAATCCTTGATACATATTCATAGGAAAAATTTGTGATTGTGATTCAACAAGGAAAACAAAATTCCATCAAAATATTAGGACATATCTCCTATAACCTTTAAAAATGATCATTTTATTGTTTAATTAAAGAGTTGTAACCAATCCCTCCAAAATCTATCTTTGGAAATATTGGTTGAAGTTCGTAAACACAATGTTTCCTTGATATAAGAAACAATTACTGATAGAAAGAAGCCATATGAGGGTTTGAGTAAATTATTTAGGGAGTGGTATTTTATTGGTATATAAATGTTGTGGGTAATTTTTTGGTATGTCTATAGGGTGGAAGAAATGTATTTACTTATGTCAATATGGTAGGCTGCTATGCATGGAAGGTCACAAATTTCACCAACCATTTTTTGCTTTATTGAAAGTCTTCTGAGAATTAAAACTTAATACACTTTGCATTTATTGAAAACATAAAGTGTTTAAGTCATCACAAAGATATAAATACTAAAACTAGCAACAACCACTTTATAAAGCGTCATTTTTAACCTTTCCAAACTAATAACGCCCATCAGTATATATCAACCACTTTAAACCACTTTTATAAAGTGGTTGTTGCTAGTTCATTACTCTAACTGAAACCATTGACTAAGATAATATAGTTTTAATGTAAAAAAAAAACAAATCTGATCTCTTGTATTAGATGGGAAAAACAAAATTTAATATAGATATCAATTACTATTTTACATGAAAATAAAATTTAACTTTCAATCAGTTTATTTATAAGATTTATAATGATTTTATGCCCCAAATTAAAATACATTAAAATTTATTTATTAATTTCTATATACATTTAATAAAATCCCATCCTAGATTACATACAAGTGTTATATATCAACCACTTTAAACCACTTTTATAAAGTGGTTGTTGCTAGTTCATTACTCTAACTGAAACCATTGACTAAGATAATATAGTTTTAATGTAAAAAAAAAAACAAATCTGATCTCTTGTATTAGATGGGAAAAACAAAATTTAATATAGATATCAATTACTATTTTACATGAAAATAAAATTTAACTTTCAATCAGTTTATTTATAAGATTTATAATGATTTTATGCCCCAAATTAAAATACATTAAAATTTATTTATTAATTTCTATATACATTTAATAAAATCCCATCCTAGATTACATACAAGTGTGTACTCTATTTGAATACACAGGAAGTCAAGATGAATCTCTACTAAGTACCATCCTTCTTATAATTTCTCTATTTGTGAGTATGTGGATCAATTGTACTCATGATATAACGCACTAGCAAGGTAGTTGCAAATAACATGGAATCAGGCCTTTGGAATCTTCAAAAGACAGAACTTGATTTACTAAAGTAAGAATATTCTAACATTTTTAATGCTTAGTCGGATTTTAAATTAAAATATTATTAATTGTGCCTATTATCAATAAGTGTATGTCTATCAATCTAAATATTTATGTTATCATTTGTATTTATTTCATGGTGTTTGAAAAATAAGTTGTGGTATCAACTTCATTTATTTTATTTCGATATTAGTTCCATTTATTTGAAGGTTAATATAAAAATATAGTGATATCATTTTTATCGTTTTTATTTATTTCATGGTGCTTGCAAAAGAAGTTGTGATAGCAACTTCATTTGTTTTACTTCGGTGTTAGTTCCATTTATTTGAAGGTTAATATAAAAATATCTAGTAATATCATTTTTATTTTTATCTTAAGGGTAATCTCCACATGATTAATTTTTTAATTTGTTAAATATTTTTATTTTTAAAAGAAATTTTATTAATAATATAATAGTAGTAAATTTTGTTACGATAAAAAATTTAATAAATTTTTCCAAAATATTATTTTTCAATTTCTATTTTTTTCCTAAAAATAGAAATTATATACCATAAAATTATTTTACTCCAAAACCACCAAATTCTACTATAAACTATATAAAATCTTTTAGAATTTGAATTTTTTCGAAAAATTATTGTCAAACATTTTATATTTTTCATTTTAACAATTATTAATATCATTTACATGCTTTAAGATAATTATAAATTTTTAATGTTTTTTATTGTTTGAAATGGAAATTAATCACTAAGAAACATGCATTAGCTAAAATTATTCATATTCTATTTTAGAGGTTTTATTTATTTAAAAGTTAATTTCCATATGCACATACCAAAATAATTAGAAACGGTAAGATATAATATAAATGAGTAAAAATAGGAAAGGTAATTGTAAATTGAGTCAATAATATGCATTCAAGTTAATTAAAGATTTTAATTATGCAAGAAAGAGACAACTCTTTGTGTGAATAATAAAAATATTAGTAAATTAATAATTAAAAATTTTACATAAAAAGACATGTGTCATTTTATTAAGTAGTATTAATATTAAAAGAGAGGGAAGGTGGCTACTAATTTTATATGGTTGTTTTATTTCTCATGGTGAAACTATGGAGAATATGGTATTGATTTTGATTAATCATGATGAATTTTTGTTTATTAGTGGAGACTCCATAGCTCTTTAGTAGCTACAAAATGTGTTAGTGAAGTAGAAATGTCCTTTCACTATTGCTAAATTGTACATACCTTTATAGAAACTTTATATACTAGGGGTTCCAAGGTAAGAGGAATACCCTTAAGATATGGTTAGAGGATTACCCTTAAGATATGATAAAGTGGTTAACCAATAAGATTTCATATTATTTATACGTTGGAAATTGAAGATAATTATTTGAAAAATATCTTGGAGCATGAAGCCATTTTCATCCCTTGTATGATAACACACCTCTCGCTCTGTTAAGTTTGTTTGTTTTAAATAAAGAACGAATCCATAGTCGTATCAAGAGTCTTGGGCCTTTGAAAGACAAGGTTTCCACTCTTGCGACTCTCTTTGAAGCCATATCAGAAGTCTTGGGCCTTTGAAAGACAAGGTTTCCACTTCTACAACTTCATGACATAGTAAATAGTTTCTACTTGAGTAGTCGGCCAGGAGCCTATCTGACATTCTCTCTCTCCGGAGCAGAGGACTAAGATTAAACGCCCTTCTTTTCTATGCAGTTATAGTTATCTCACCTATAACACATGGATTCTTCAGTTTGTTTTCATTCTGTAAATAACACTGTTGAAAGTTCTATTTCTACTTTTGAGTCTCAGTATTGTCTAATGATTCATTATATGCCAACATTAGAGACTCTAGATCCCAGACTGCAAGACATTTACAAAGGCACGAGGCCTCCCGAAACACCTAAGTATGGGTTAAGTTATAAATGGTATTAGAGCCATGAAGCCATTTTTGCGTTGGGTATGATAACAAATCTCTCGCTTTGTTAAGTTTTGTTGTTAATAAAGATAAGTAAAGAAAGAATCTAGAGCCGTATCAAGAGTCTCGAGCCTTTGAAAGACAAGGTTTCCACTCTTGTGACTCTCTGAAGTTGTATCAGAAGTCTCGGGCCTTTGAAAGACAAGGTTTCCACTTCTGCGACTTCCTGACAGAGTAACTAGTTTCTACCTGAGCAGTCGGCCAGGAGCCTATCTGACATTCTCTCTCTCCAGAGCAGAGGACTAAGATTAAACGCCCTGCTTTTCTATGCAGTTATAGTTATCTCTCCTGTAACATATGGATTCTTCAGTTTCTTTCCATGAATTACAAAATGATGAGGATCAAAGTACATCTGGAAGAGACTCTATAAGCAGTCTAGAATCTATGTTTGCAAATAATAGATCCCATAGTCTAAATTATGCTAGCATTGAAGAGGTAGAAACTCAACCTCAAGCTGCCTGGAAATTACCTACTATATCCCCCAGCCAAGTCTATAAAGACTTAAATATGTTTCATCTCAAGGCTATTTCTAGGGTAATTGTGAAGGAATCAGTAAGTCAAACACAACAAAATAGTGATGTCAGTTAAACTATTTCCCTGATAAATGTCAAAGAAGTCCAAAATGAAGCCAAAAAACATGGAACAAATTATCTACATTTTGGATGTATCAGAGTTGGAATTAGTCCCCTGGTTCATAAAGGCATTGATGCATATGCTCTATGTACAGTCAGGGACATGACACACAACAAATTCACTAATTCATTGATAGGTGGGATTGTAGCCCCTCTTTCTAATGGTCCTGTTTATTTTGATTGTTTTCCCAAATTTTATGTATATACTTTTGATGATAACCTTGGAGATATTCTAAAACTCCAAATCAGAACTACTGGATTTGATATGTGTCAAACTAGAACAAATATATCCATACAAACTAGGGGATTCTTTAGACATACCAATACTTTATTTCCTGCAGTTTTACATACCCCTAGCCGAACTTCTCAATCTAGTACTTTGGTGCTAACTGACCCATTAAATCAAAAAATGGAGCATCAGACAATTCGATAGGAAAAATTTTCTTTTCCCATAGACTGGGTTATTGATACACCAAAGTCTCCAATCTCAAGGGCAAGCACATCTGCCCAAATAAAAGAATCTGCATCCTCAACAGTCATTTCCTTTCCACAAAAATATTTATCTCGAAACAACTCTTCAGTTTCCTCTTCGTCATCCACCTCATCCTTCTGTTTACATCCTTCATTCCACTCGTTAGCAAATTCTATTGGTCATGTTCCTTTTGTAGTTCAATGCCTAGATTGTGGGAAATTAGTCACTCTATCCACTCTCTCTACATTCAAAGAAGAAGACCAATTACAGTTTGAACATGTCAATCATAATCCACGAACTAACCTTCCACCCCCACAATCCACTGCAAAAGAACCCTGTCCACACCCACAATGTTCTGATTTTCCTTTCCCTCATGAACCACATGTGCTTATTATAAGAACAAATTCTTGTACAAAAATTAACAGAAGATGTCGAGTAACTATACCACTTGACCTTAAAAAGCCATCTGTACTTGAAATCGAGAAATTTCTCTCTTTGATGGTTGGTTGCAAAAAGCAGAAAGTAAATTTAGAATGGATAAAAGCAATGTTAAATTTGGATCTATTTACTCATCCATGTGAAGAAGACTTTGCTTCAAATAGCTCAGATGAAGAAAAAATGAGCTTATCAAAAGAATGGAAAGATTATATGGATAAAAAGGATATGTTCATTTCCTTTTATGAATGGAGGACTAAAGGAAGATTTTTGAAACTAAGAAATTTCTCTAAAAAGGCTTTGGAACCATGTTCAATTAAGCTTATATGTTGTTCTGTCTAGACACTCTCCATCTCATATTTGGGCAAAGAAATAGGTAAAATTAAAATGTTTATCAAAGAACAAGAAAACAAGACAGAACAAGAAGAAGAGCAAGTATTTCCAATTCAACATAAAAAATTCCATGTCCTTATGGATTTAAAAATTCAAGGAATGCCTTTTCATTTGAAGACTCTACTAGATACATTATCTGACCTAAATATTTTGAATAAGGAAATTATTCCTGTAAATTTCTGGCAAAAAGCTCAAGCAATTGCTGTTGGACTTGGAAATATTCCAACAAAAATCTCCTTTGAAATTCCTGAAGCTACCCTCTGCTTCAAACAATATTGCCTGCACTTAAAATTCTTGCTAGTTGATATCCCTATAGCTTGTATCTTGGGGACACCATTCTTTGCAGTAGTTGAACCCCATGGATCCACTATGGTAACAAATAATAGACCTGGCTATTTTATTAGCATTCCCTCTGCGTCTGAAAACAATAAAGTTACTATAAAACTTCCTTTTGTATCTGTCCCAAGGATATCCAATATGGTACAAACCATAAAAAATAAAATCCTCAATATTGAAGAATTAAAGGGACAACAATCTGGTATAAGAATAAGAGAGCAGTTAAGCCAAAATCAAGTTCAACAGAAAATTCTTCTGTTGAGACAAGAATTCATTGATCAAGTATGCTTAGAGAATCCCACATCCTTGTGGAAGCAAAAGAAACATGAAGTTTCCTTTCCATACAAGGAAGACTATCAGGGAAAACCTTGTAAGATCAGAGCCATTCCTATGAATGTTGAATACCAGAGATTGAGTGCAGAAGAAATTAAGGGTCTCATTAATAAAGGGTTCATCAGAGAATCTACTAGTCCTTGGAATTGTTATGGGTTCTATGTGAACAAACATTCTGAACAAGTAAGAGGCATTCCCAAACTAGTAGTAAATTACAAGCCTTTAAATAAAGTTTTGGCTGATGACACATACCCTATTCCAAATAAGACTAGTTTGGTTACAAGGATTGCTGGTGCAAAAATATTTTCAAAGTTTGATCTAAAATCCGGATTTTGGCAAGTGACTATCAAAGAAGATGATAAATTTAAAATAGACTTCAATGTCCCAGCTGGACATTATGAATGGAATGTTATGCCATTTGGCCTAAAGAATCCACCATCCAAATTTCAAAGGGTCATGGATGATACACTAAAACCCTACTTTGATTGGCTTATTGTATATATTGATGACATACTTGTGTTTTCATCCTCTGTGGATCAGCATTTTAAACATCTCAAAAAATTTCTGCAAATAGTCAAGCAAATAGGCCTAGTATTTAAAAAAAAGAAACTTGAATTATTCAAGATAGAGATCAAGTATCTAGGCCATACTATAAAAAAATGGAGAGCTTACTCTACAGACACATGCTGTAGAATTTGCTGACAAATTTCCTGACAAAATAACTGAAAAGGTTCAGTTGCAAAGATTCTTGGGTAGTTTAAATTATATCAGTCATTTTTATAAAGGTTGTGCCCAAGATAGGAAATTATTAAATGACAGGTTGAAGAAATACCTTAGTCCTTGAACTGAAGCACATTCTTAGGCAGTCAGAAATATAAAAGTTAAAGCCATAAATCTTCTTATATTGCATATTTCTGATGATGACCTTCCTAAAATAGTTGAAACAGATGCTAGCAATATTGGATGGGGAGCAGTCCTCAAACAAATCAGACACCAGAGAAACAAGAAAAATGAAGAAATCATCCAATTTGCTTCAGGTCTTTGGCAAGCAGCTGAGAAAAATTACTCAGCTCTAGATAAAGAAATAAAAGCAGCACTGAATGCTATCCACAAGTTTGAGATATTTCTTATTTATAAGAAATTTCTTTTAAGAACTGATGTTGCTGCCATGAATAAAGTCTTGAATAAAGACATTAAATCTCCTGGTGATGCTAAATTTGCTAGATGGCAAGCTTTGTTCAACAAATTTGATTTTTCTGTTGAACATATTAAAGGTACTACAAACTCCATCCCAGATTTCCTAAGCAGAGAACACTTACAAGCTTCGTGCATGATAATCTCTATTCAACTCAGAAATGGAGAAGAAACACTGGTAAACATTCCTGATTCTCTAAATTGGGAAATATATGAATCTGAATGGAGACCACATTGGGAATTAAGAAGCACCAAAATATTGACTCAAACAACCCAGCTTGCATATTCAAATTTAGTACTGGAAATACGATCAAGGAGAGTTTCAAATCTGTTAGCTCCCATCATTGCCAGAGCTACACAAAAGGAAGTTGAAGCACAAGAAGCTTTAACTAACAATTTTCATGATATTGATCTCATTTGGGATATCAGGGACAATCTAGGAAATAATCAAGAATATTTTTGCCTCAACAGACCAAGATTATTATATCATTGGCCTGAAAGAAATCCAGAAATTTATTTCCCAAAAACTGATTATAATTACTCATCCTATAAAGAGCTGTGGTTGAATTTTATCCAACAAGAAGAGTTTTTAACTCTAACCAAATTTGGAAACATTAACATAGCTACAGCAGGAAGACCACCTCTTTGGCTTGCAGATTGGTGGAAAGATTTTGGCCTAAACAAAGGAGCAGTTGATCCAATAATCTTAAGTTCTATATCTCCCTTCAATCAATCCAAAATCTTTTTGAATATGGACCAAATGAAGGTGAGATGTTATGTCACTTCATACTTAATCATTTCCAATGGGCTGTCAAAGTAAAGAACATCATTCAAATCTTGAATGGCCAACCCTTCATTGCATGGAAAGTATATACAAAAAAGTGGGACACTCTAAATTATGAAGAAAGGCTTTTAACCCATATCGAAAATGAATAAGATATGATTCCAAAACATCTTCAGGTCTAACTGGCTGACAGTGGTGTCAGTCGGTTTTCATAGGTTGACGATACCAACCTCCACAATGTACTTCAAGTGTAATTGGCCGATAGTGGAGCCAATCGGGTTTAGTGGGTTGACGTGACCAATATCCACTTTGTATTAAAATAATTAGTATCTTGGAAACTTGGAGCACTTCTCCAACTTTTGGCATGGTTTGACCCGCATTTTCAAGATTCATTTTTACGTGTCATCTTGAGTATGACTACTAGCTAGGGAATCTTGCATGACTACCCTGCCATATTTAAAGTAAGATTTACTTTTCTTAGTGGAGAATAAAGTTATGATTTGGTCGGAAGAATCTTGCATGATTTCTACCGCCAAATCTCTAAAAGTAGATTGAGTGGAAGACATGTAGGGTCCTACGTCTTGTCGAGTCTCATTGATGAAATGATTCTCTTCTCCACAAATTTGTATATAAGGATATGAGGAGTTCATTCTCGGGGAGGAGTTTTTCGGAGTCAGTCAGTCTGTAAGTTGTTCGAGTCTTTCTAAATCTCCCTTCTATCTGAGCTTTTGAGTCATTCTGTGTGTATGCAAGTTTGCATAAGTTTGTAAGTGTGAGAGCGAGTAAGAGAATTCTTCTCTGAGCATCCTGCTCATATTGTATACCCTAGCTTTTGGAGCTTTGGCTCTCTGTGTTTAATATAAAGACTTCTGCAAGCGTTTATGAAATCTAAATGTTGTCTCCTATTGTGCATCTGTTAAATACTCTCGTTTCTATTTGCCTACTATTGCAATTTGTGTGCCTTGAAAGATTATGGTAGCTGAGGTTCTCTCAAGTGAAAGATAAAGCTCTGGAGGAAAGCTATGCCGAGCTTCTCTTAGGTCCTGGAGCACTTGTGTAAGTCTTGCTAGGCAGGTGGCCGCTAAGGGCAGTTTATGGTGTTGGATTGTTAGAAGGTTCGGTAGGAGTTTTCTTTAGGAGCATATAAGGTTCAACTTGGGGTTCGCTAGGATAACTGGATTGGTACTGCAGAGAGTAGAAAGACATAGAAGGTCAAGTAAATGCTATCAGATACCATTTTTACTTAGAGGCTTCCTCCGACGGAGAACGAAGCTTGAAGATGAATCTGTCTCGTGCGTCTGTCTTTCTTCTGCTACTTGACCTTCTACGTCTTGCTACTCTCTGCACAATTACCCCCATATATGAAAAACATATATGAGGGTGAGGGTGAGGGTTAATATTAGAGAAAGAATAATATAATATGAGGGTGGAGGGTGGAAGGTGGGGGGTAATATTTGAGAAAACATAATATGTTTTTTTATAACATGTTTTCTCTAATATTACCCCCACTCCATATGGAGGTGGGGTGAGGGGTAATATTAGAGAAAACACAATATAATATGTGGGTGGAGGGTTGGAGGTAATATTAGAGAGAACATACTAATATGAGGGTGGAAGGTGGGGGGTAATATTAGAGAGAACATAGTATGTTGTCTCTAATATTACCTCCAACTCCCACCCTCACCCTCATATTATATGAGGGTGGCGGGTAATATTTGAGAAAACATATTAGGGCTGTAATATTAGAGAAAACATAATAGGTGGGGGTGGGGGTAATATTAGAGAAAAAATATTATGTTTTCTCTAATATTACCCCCACCCTCAAGCTCATATTATATTGTGTTTTCTCTAACATTACTCCCCACTAATATGTTTTCTATAATATTAACCCCCACCATCACTCTCACCCTCATATTAAATTGTTTTTCCTCTAATATAACCCCCTACCCCATCCCAGTATGAGGATTATATGAAGGTGAAGATGGAAGATAATATTAGAGAAAACACAATATAATATTATTGTGTTTTGCTTAATATTACCCCACCTCTTTACATTTAAAACTATGACCTTTAAAAAAGAAATACATTTTCTTAACAACTATTAAGCCCACTAAATTTCTAAACTTCTTTACATTTAAAACTATGAACTTTAAAAAGGAAACATATTTTCTTAACAACTATTAGAGCCACTCAACTTCTTTGCATGTGAAACTATGAAATTTAAAAACGAAATCCATTTTCTTAACCACTATGAGTTACACTCAAGCTATATCCTTTTACATTCTAAATATATGAAAATTCCCCAAACTGATTGTCAAAGTCATAAAAGTAAGATTCTAACAGTTTGAAAAACTACAACATATATACTTCTTTTATTAATTTAGAAGGCGTACATGACCAGAAGAGTAAGATTCTAACAGTTTGAAAAACTACAACATATATACTGCTTTTATTAATTTAGAAGGCGTACATGACCAGAAGAGCTTTCTTTTATGAATGAATATCCAATCCCGGTTTCAATCCAAGGCCACTTACATTGAACTCGAGTATATAATACATTATTTTCTATAACCATAAATCTTCCATAGTCGTTGACACCTAACATATAAGCCATGAAAACATAAAGGATTGAATGCAAAAGAGAGGTGAGATTAAAATTGCACTTTGCATTTCACAGTACAAAGTTCGGTTGTCACAACCACGCAATCTCAGGCAGTGAGGTAAAATATCACAACAACCAATTACCAGACAGCAGTTTCCTAGCAAACATTCCAAGAATCATAACTGGCGCTTGCAGGCGGTGCTTAAACATTCAAATATGGTCATCAATTCAGTGCGATTATCATCTATTCACCTCTTTGACAGCATGAAGTAAGACACGCCATGCTCGAATTTCCCGATCGAGGCTCCCGGTATAGATCATAACACTGTTCATTAATTCATCAATACGTGAAGTAATACATTTTACTGGAGCTGTGTGGCCTTCCAAAACCGCTATGCAACTGTGCAAACTACCGGCTTCTCTTCTCCAAACCCTAATATTCTTATCGGCGGATCCATAACAAACAATATCCGATACCGTTGCCAAGCACAAAACAGGTTGTCTGTGCCCTCTCAGCTCCCCGGCCGCAACATTCGCTTTGTCTGGCAATTTATCGACCTCCCACAGGAAAACGGAAGAATCACCTCCACCAGAATACAACATCAAACCATCCGGGCTCAGAGCGAGAGCATTCACTGCAAATTTATGCCTATAGATGACCTTAACCAGAGAATGATTTTTATTGTCAGGGTACTTCTTCCAGACTTTAATAATCGAATCGGCGGAGGCAGTGTATAGGAAACCCCCAGGTGAAACGGCAAGTGCATTTATGGCGTCATTGTGCGCTCGAAACGATTCCATGCAACGGAAATCAGAAAGCCTCCACACCTTCACCGTTCTGTCCCACGACGCTGAATATAAATTGCCGTTTTTAACCGCCAGAGCAGATATGGTATCTACATGTTGAATCCAAAGACAATGTTTGTGCCTGCGGACCTGAATATAATTTTTAGACGCCACCGAGTTCAGCAAGCAGTCCTTAACGGTGGGTATCGTGAATTTGAGCTTATGATGCAGAGACGAATCCCACGGAGCCTTAGAACGCTTCCATACTCTAATCCTGTGATCCTGGTGGGCACTGAAAATTGTATCTTGTACAACAAGAATGGATTTAACTGCTCCGCCTTCGCAACCAAATCTGCAAGATTCTACGAGTTCTCCGGACTGATCATATTGTCCACATACGCGTATATCCTTCCCGATGGATCCGCTGTAAAGCAAATTATATTCTTCCGCAAAGGCGATAGAGTATATGCAGCTGTCGTGACCTTTAACTGTCCACACACACTGAGAAGCGCTCACATTGTCCATTCTTCCAGTAACGCTGATGAGGGGCGGAATGGAGCACATGTACAGTGGCATAGTAGAACAACTGGCTGAGTCTGTATCATAACGATCTTGCAGGCAAACAAGGGATTGCTGTTTACTGCCCGAGCGTCTTTGTGATTCCTTTGAAACTGCAAAACACCGTTTGCTTTCAACTCCATCTTGTTCTAAACTTGTAGATAGAGCTGATTCCTTCTGTGGGTACTCTTCAATGGATTTCATGCTAGAAACGGTTCGATCTCAATACCAATCGATATTCATATACTGAATTTCTCAGAGCTCATGAAAACAGACTAGCAGAATAGGTCAAATTCCTGAGACAAGAGAGCGATCAGTATAAGCACAGTACAAGATCAGTAGTATCAATAAGCTTCATAGTAAAAATAAGATGAGTGTACACGTTTCAGGAAAGCCGAAGAATTCAACTGTAGATTTCAGCTAGCGAACTAGAAATTTTGTCCACTGAAAACGATGATATATTCATAGCAACCTGTTCTCCAGATGCCAGGATGGGATTTTAAATAAATCAAGAAGATGCATTTGTAATCAGCACAAAAGAAAACCAATAGCAAGGTTGAACAGAAAGCAAGTCACAGGTCTCCAGAAACCGTCATACATATTTAGAAATTCAGGCATCATGACTCACAATCTGGTTAGATGCATTACGCGTAAATATTATAACTATTATCCGTTTAGTTGACCCGAGACGAGGAATTACATTACATTTCCAATATCGAGACTCGATGCATGATATATAGATTTCGAATATTATAACTTCACTGAAACCCGCGAAACTTCTGATAATTATAATTTGTGCATATTTCAACGACCTGACCCTACTTTTCATTGAAAAATACTGATTCTAGAAAGTCAGTTGGAACTGGAGATGGCCTATTGGAGAGGTTGGTTACATGTAGAAAGCGAAACGAATCCGCTTGATTGGAATTGCTGAATCGTCATTGGACATGGAAATAACTTAAACACGCAGTAAACTTATATTCATTTTGGTTATAAATAAATTTGAAAAGAATTCGATGGAATTTTCGATTATAGTTAAAGTTTTACATTGATTTAAATTTAATAGAGAATGTAATTTTGTTTATATTTTATGGAGATTAGAATTTTGTTTAGAGATTTTATTTCAATTTTTAAAATTTAAATGAATTTTTTGTTATTTTATATTTCAAATCCTAAATCTAAATCAATTAAAATTTAAAAGTATCGTTTATTAAATTATTGAATTCAAAAAAATAAAATAAAATAAATTATTAAATTCAAAAGAAATAAAATAAAACAAATACACATTTAATGAATTCCTTCGAGAGGGCCTAATGACCTCCTTCACCATGGACAAAGACGAGGGTAATTTGTCAATATAGTGTGTTTAAGATACTACTAAGCCTTTTTCTTTAGAATAATATACAATACAGTGTAATATACAATACAGTGGCCTTTTCATATTTATTTATATGATTACAATTATTTAATAATAATAATTGTTTTTATTTATTTAAAAAAAAATCTAGTTTTTATAATATAATTTATATTTATTTAAAACATATTATAATTTTGAAAGTATGAATGGTAAATATAGTGAATTATCATTAACAAAATTACCATTATAAAAATATTTTATAATATGGTTTGAATTAATCTTTAAAATCAATCTATTAATATTTATTAAAAAAAGATAATTATATCCTCAAAAATATATAAATATAAATACATACAAAATGATATATTAATAATATATAGATATTGTAAATTGTGTTTGCTCTTTAAATATAAATACATACAAAATAATATATTAATAGTATATAGATATTGTAAATTGTATTTGCTCTTTTTGAATTGTATTATTAATATTCTTGTATATGAATAAAGGTTTTTGAATTCTAGAAATTTATGTTCACAAATCAAATTAATTTAAGTAGATATTAGTAGGATATTTTATTCTTTTATCTTTTATAAGAAAAAAATCTTAACATCTATTCAAAGATAATAGAATATAAATTTTAATCTTTTTTATTATTTGAATAAGAATAAAATAAAATTTTCTAATATTAATCTAATCTTCCAATAACATAGATGCACAAAATAACTAAATATCTATACTATCTAATATTGTTTAAAGAATAGATTTTAAAACACACTATGAGATACTAAATTGAAATGGAAAAGCATTTTTAAAAAGAGCTACACGATATTATATGAAACATATGTAGAGAAAAACAAAAATAAGCATGTAAAACTCATATCAAAATATATAGTGTCATTTCTAATCGAAAAAATGTGAAAACAACCTCCCCACATTCCTCAAAAGAGGAAGCAAAAATATTGAGATGGTATCCTAATGGAATTATATTGGAATCTTGAAGTTGGCATCTATCATATATTTGATTGACCATGGTAAATAATTAAAGGCCATTGGCTTTGAGGACTTATTGGGACTTGCACTAATTTCATATTTAAACTTAATGGAAAGTTAATCTAACTTATAGAAAAAAATATGTGACTTTGATTTATCAATAGTTAACTCATTCAACACTCAAGGTGCCTCTTTCTTTAACATGACTCTTATTCTAGAAATTATAGATTAACATTGAAAAAGAACAAAAAATAAAGACACCTACTTATCCTAAAAGAAATCTATGTGACACTAACTAAATGCCACATAAGATAAAACATGACAAACCCAAATCTCCTTCAATTTCTTTGTTAAAAACCAATTCCTTTGTTAAAAACCATTGTTTTAAACAAGCTTCAACTAAGAATTCCTTCCATACATTTTGAATTTCTGTCAAGGATTTTGAGTACATATCTAATATGCATAATAACAATTAATTAAAAAAAGTGAAATATTTTTTTCTTCATTTTTACAAAGTGAGAAAGTAACTAGGCCTTCATGCTTAGGCCTTTGCAAGACATCCCAACTCGGAATCTTATTCATAATAGATAAGTAACAAAAGAAAAAAACTAACATCAAGGCATTCCATTGTAGTAAAACACTTTTTATATCTTTCCTTCTTTTTCTTACCCAATATAAAATAGTTCTCGGTATGATATATTTAAGTCATAAATTTCTTTTCCATAACCCATTATATGTCATATATTTCCACATTCTTTTTCTACCAAGGAAGCTCCAAATATGAATGTTCTTCAAACCCCACCCACCCATATCCTTTAGCTCATTGATACTTATCCATTTAACCAAATCCCATATTTCTTTCCAAACAACAAAAAATAAGAAAATTTTCCTTATGTTCTAAATAACCCCTTTGGGAATATAAACCACTCTATCCCAAAATATTAGTCTATCTTACACTATTAACAATACTCAATAACCATCCTAAATTCCACCTCTTCAAACTACAATCCTCAGTCCTTTGTGCTTCAACAAAAACCCACCTTCCTAATTTTTTCTTTTTAAAAGGAACATCCTAGCTGATATAACCTCTTCCTCATCATAAAGCATATACAAAACAATAATGGAATTCTAAAAATTAAATTCCATATGTATAACTACGTCATAAGTGTCTAGCATATCCATTGACATTATATATTCCTTATCATTATCATTTCAAAATAATAATAAATCATGGAAAAAGGGATAAAAAGGTAAATATGTTACATGGACAGAACAGTAATCTCTTTTTTAGAAGGGATAAATGACATTCTTGTTGAATCCTTAGAGAAGGATTAATTTTTTTAACAAGAATAACATAAAAAAATAGAAATGATACACTCCATAATATATGAAACTATTAGAAAACTAATACCCACATGAAAAACTATCGACCTCAAATGCAACCAACTCAATCAATTATAATATTTTGATAGATATAGCTTCAAAATCACAAAAAGAAGATTTGTATTCTTATGAAATGTCGTTTCTCCTATAGGTTTAAATATTTTCCTCCAAAAAAAATCAAATTCCTCTTAAGATATAACATTTGAGGAAATTTTCTAAATCTTTGTAAAAATAATCTTGGTTATTATTTCATACACACAATTTCATACAATTTCATAGTAAAATAGGCATAAACTCACCATAATATATTGGTTTATCTTTCTTATGGATCAAATCAAGGAAAATTGAGCTTAAAAATCCTATCATTTTTCTAGATTTCATAATTTCGTCCACCACTCTCAAAATATCCTCTTCCAAAATATCATAAAAACAAAGAAAACAATCCACACATTTGGTCTTGGATATTTTATTTTATTTTATTTTGGATGATTCTATAATATATTATGACTCTTCCTTGGATATCTCGTCCATCATCATATTATCTTCCTCTTCAGATACAAAACTAGGACAATAAAATCTTGGTTCCAAGAAGTTTGTTGTATTTTCTAAGGGCTTTTTATAAATGGATTGGATATGTATGACTCATAATGCTGATAATCTTGGAAAACTATTTATAGTCGTTAATACTTCATCATGCAATTCCTAGATTATATTAAAAAAAAATTGCATGATTCACAAACTGTGAAAAAGATTCATGTTTTCAACTCTTTTTGCAAGGTACATTTCTCTACTATTCATCCTCCACTCAACCACTCATCACGCTATAAGTTTTATTTTTCTCGTTTCCAAATTCTTCAATATCAACAACAATTCTTCATTGAAAAGACCTTCCATATTCTAATTGAACAACTCACCTATATCCATTTCCACCAAAATAAGATCTCAATCCTTCTACTTCCTTTTATTAACAACACTTAAGTCCACAACCCTTTTTACCTTCCTCAATGCCTCTTGTAAATTCTCAAAAATTTACATGAAAATCTACACAATCCCTTTTAACCAAATCGTGAAAAATATTTCTCATCCATCCATTGAAAATAAACTTTAGAGGAAATAGTATACGTATCATCCTACCTCTCAAAAATTTACATAAAAATCTACACAATCCCTTTTAACCAAATCATGAAAAATATTTCTCATCCATACATTGAAGATAAACTTTAGACTAAATAATATACTTATCATCCTACCTTTTAATTTAGATCATAATAGGCCCATAGTTACAACACCCCCACAGACTCTACCCGATTATGGGTTATACTAGCATCACTAATCAACTTCTCTAATATCAAAAAATTACCTAAGCCCATGGTTACAACACCCCCACAAACTCTACCCGATTATGAGTTATACTAGCATCACTAATCAACTTCTCTAATATCAAAAAATTATCTAATATCTTTGATACCTCAATCTCTCTAACTATTCTATTTCTCTAAGTAGGTATGATATTTACATGCTTCAAATCAACCAAACATGTCTCCTATGTTTTATTCTTGAAGAAGCATGCATTACAATCCATTATTGCAAAGTCTCCTCCTTACCCCACCTTTATCTAATGTTAAATTAAGTTCTTGACCAATAATGACTTTGTCCTCATTTATATATCCCAAAGAAAAAAAATATTTGAGAATCCATACCTACCCTCATATAAGCCATAAAAAAATTATATCTTGGATCCTTTCATTAATATCATTAAAATAAAATTTAATCCAAATACATGTATAAAAGATAGCATATTGACATAAGAAAATACATTTCTTCCACCCTATAAACATATCACAAAATTGCTCACAACATTTATATACCAATAAAATACCACTCCGTAAATAATTTACTCAAACCCTCCTATGGCTTCTTTCCATCACCAATTGTTTCTTATATCATGGAAACATAGTGTTTATGAGCTTCAATTAGTATTTCCAAAGATAGTTTTTAGAGGGATTGATTAGACCTCTTGAATTGAACAATAAAATGATGATTTTGAAACTTTCTTGAATTAAAAAATAAAATGACCATTTTGAAACTTTATAGGAGCTATGTCCTAATATTTTGATAGATTCTCTTGTCATACTTGATGGAGTAGGGTCTTTTATTAGATCTAAAGTAAAGTAACCCCTTATCCATGGGTAGATTAACAACTAATCCTCCCAATCACACGAGCTAAACCCAATTAATATATAATAGATGATAATATTAATTAATTAAAAGTCACAAATCTTAAAAAAAAAATTAATATATAAAAATATTTTTAATATTTATTAGTTAAATATATAGAATTAACATGACAATATTTTTCTACATTCTTTTATATGAATCATGAAATAGACAAAATCAACACTACATAATATAATTTACTACTAGTATATCCTTAATAAAATCTCTTTTAAAAATAAAAAAATATTTAACAAATAAAAAAATTAATCATTTGGAGATTACCATTAAGATATAAATAAAAATGATATCACAATATTTTTATATTAACCTTCAAATAAATGGAACTAACACCGAAATATTGGTGAAATATATTTATAAAACAAATGAAGTTGACACCACAACTTCTTTTCATGAACCATGAAAAGAATAAAAACGGCAGCACACATATTTTTAGTATTTATATCTTTGTGATAACTTTGGGTTAAGCACTTTATGCTTTTAATAAGGGCAAAGTGTATTAAGTTTTAAATCTCAGAAGACTTTCAATAAAGCATAAAATGGTCGGTGAAATTTGTGACCTTCCATACATAGCAGTCTACCTAGTATAAGGATTATCTATTTCATCTTCCCACTCCAAAACTTAAACATAAAAAAATTATTCTGAACCTTTCCCTAACTCGTTTATAAAAAGTCTACTCAGCAACTTGCAATTTCATATTGCAAGGCATTTTTTAAATGGCCATTCATAATGTTTGGCAGCATAGTGCGTAGAATATACATTCCCCTTTTCAGCCGACCGAAGACAGCTACATTGCATTCGAATTCGAATTGACTAATTCTCATTTATAGATCCCTTACATTTTTCTGCGTTCTGCTGCTGAAATTTTCGTTGCGGATATACTCATAACAATAGATTCTCGGGTTTGAGGATGAATCAGAGCGGAGGGATTTGTATTTTATTTCTTCTGAGCGAGAGAAAACAAATAGCCTGACACAGTTCTCCAAAAACTGTCGGAGGAACCCTAGAAATTAAGGCAGTATGACATGACATGATTGGATGCATCACGCGCAAGATCATAACTGTTATATCCATTCAGTTGACCAAATAAAGATAAATACATTCGCATATCGAGACTAGATGCATGATGTATGAATTTCAAATATTATCCATCCGACAATTAAAACTAAAAGAAACTTCTAATCATTATAATTTGCAGGTATGACGTGGCCACGTTTTCCTTCCATTAAAATATGATTGTTTAAAAAAAGTCCATTTGAATTCGACATGGCCATGGTCAGGGCAATTCCAATGATAATTATTTTTTTTTAACCAAAACCAATCCTAGGGAGTTACAGCCACGACTTCAAATCTGAATGAACCTGATAAGAGCTTTTGAAAAATGGCACAAAAGATAGATTTTTATGTTTATTTTGATAAAATAGATATTCTTTTCGATTTTCGAAGGTTTTTTCAACGAAACTCCCACGGTCCACCAAGTTCTTTTCAATTGTTTCTTATTATTTTTAATTTTATTTCAATAAGTTACAACTGATATTGCTATGCTTTCTTTGGGAAAACAAGATGTTGCAGTCTATTTGATGCAAGACGCTAATGCGCAGTTTAAAGATGGACATTGAAAATGCTATGTTTATATTTTATTATTTCCCTGGCTTTGAGATTCACCGCGTGCAAATTTGTATAATCAATTTGTCTGATCGGCGCAGGATACGCCGGATATGAATAAGCAAATTGCGTTCGAAAAGGTTGGCTATAAACAAACTAAATTAACAAAACTATAGACAAATTTAGGACATTAATTGAAAATATCTAAAAATAAACATAGAGTTAAAGGTTTAATTAAAAGACAGTTAAGCTAGAAAACAATGATGAAGATGATGATAGTGTCCATGAGAGTAGATTTGGTTTATTAGATATTAAGAAAGGTAATTGATTGTTTAGATTTTATCAGAATTTTATTTTTATGGCAGAAAAACATAATGAGAAGGGTTTCAAGATAATTATGGTTTTGATTACCTACAAGGTTAGGAAGGTTGGTATTGTGATAGATATTTTGAAATTTTGCTCTTATTTTGGTGTATGCAGGGCACTCTAGGAGAAAATGTTTTTCATCTTCAACTGTTTTAGTGTCACAAAGATTAAGGTATTTCATCCCACAACGTTTTGGGAATTGTCCAAGACCATGTTTTTCTATACAATTCATGGGAGCTCGTCTGTATCTTAGCAATGTTGATTTTCTTATTTGCGCTAGTCAAAACCGAGATTCACTTTTGAGCATCACATATTCTCCTTGAATTTGGATGCAATGATATTTTTAATATTATCAAGTATTCTATTGAATGACATCTTCTCGTATTCCCTAATGATTCCAAGAATTGACATCTTTCTCTGGTCCTCTCCTCAATCACTGGTAGTTTTGGTCCTCTCCTCAATCACTGGTAGTTTTGGCTGGAGTTTGAAGCAATTTTGGGGAGCCTCTAGATGTCTATGTTGTTTATATTGTTCTTGTACATTAATTATGTAATCATGATTGAGCTCTCCATGGTGGAAATGATCTATTCTATGAGGTGGATAGGATAGGGTGTATTTCCTTTAATTTTGAGAATATAAGTTATCAAATTATTTTGGATTTTCTCTATCTTTATCGAGGATTCTCTAATGATAATGCATCCTCAAACTTCACATCCATATAAGATAATATGGGTGAAGAAGGTATCAATTTTTTTTTTTCTTATTCCACAACCAAAGGTTTGCTAATTTACACTTGTTTTCAATCCCATCATAATATTTCCACCCTCCATTTATCCTTTTCTCTATTCTATAGGTCGAAATAAGCTTGTGATGAATATCAATTCCAAGATATTTGTATTAAGGGACTTCCTCCAATATTGTCATATATGAAAGTATCATCGATGATATTTTCGGATTTAATTTTCCTAACCTTTGTTTTGTCATTGTTCACAGTCATACCCATACTAGATTAAAATCCCTTGAGGATTTTTGGTTTCTTACCAAGGTCATATAAGTTCATTTCCATAAGAATAATATCACTAGGATAAAGACGAAGTGTGACGACTATATCACTGTGAGTTGGGCCATTGAAACTAACATTTTCCAAACTATATTCTAACTTAACTTGTATGCTAAAGGGCATAGGGGGTAGGAAAATCCTTCCTTGAGTACTATATTACAACTAAGGGTGTTCAGATGAAGCTGGTGGGAAAAAAAATGGAAATTGGGTGATCACAAACATGCTCACATAGAAACATGCGCACATGCCTAGAAACACACATGCATTCGTTATGTGACAGTCTCAACATACCTCCAACCTCCATGGAGGAGGCCATGTAAACCCCTCAACAAAATTGCATGCTCATTTTTAGGAACACACACACACTCTATAAACACATGTGTATTCGTCTTCTTATAATCTTAAAAGGGCTAGTGACCAATCTATTTCACCAACAGAACAATCTCACTCCGTATTTTCAAAAGAAATTGAGAAAGAGACTTCCTTCATTCTATTGATGTGGTCTCCACACTTGACTAACATGATCTTCGATTGATTCTAGGTATGAATTTGTATGTAATTTATTTTCTTTTTAATTTATCAATATATTTAAATCTTTAAAAAATAATTTTCAACTATATTTTCTATTACTAAATTGCAACAAACCTAATTAACATGTATCCTAGAGAAAACACAAACCAGATAGTAGGACAGGAAATCAAACCAAACCCAAACTCACAAATGGAAAATAAAAACATGATTATGTCCTTAAGATGGATCCTGATATAGATCTGAAACATTGACAAACAAATGAAAATATTGTGGTTTCTTCGAATATTTCTAAAAAAAAGAGATTGAAATTGATGAAGGGTTAAGCTTTCTTAGAACTCTCGCTCATGACTTATGGATTACTAGAGAGCCCTCACAATTTTCACTATCTAGTTCCCTAGAGACCATTATATCTTTTATTACAAAGTGCCTAAGTTCAAGTAAGTAATATTTCTTATTACAAGGCTAGAATGTTTGAATTTTACAGGGACTGGGTTCGATAAAAAACACTTTGGAGACCTAAAAATTACAAAATAACTTCTTATGACATTGCTCATTAACCCTAAAAGTATATTACAACCACTAGTCACAAAGAGACTCAGTTTGTGGACCAATGTGCTTACCAACCATTTTTAGAGAATTTGATGGATAGGTGGTTTATGGAGATGCCTCTACATTTCCTCTGGAAATTATGGGCAGAGTTTATATAGGTATCTACATCAACTACTTTGACATTGGATAATTCCAAGGGATGGGTCATGGGTCTACAAATGATAGACAAAATGCTAGGAATGACCCAATGATAGGTCCTCATCCACCTAGGAAAAGGCCAAATCCCCTTCCATAACATCCTCACATCAGAAAAAGCATCATCCATAAACATGCATCTATATCTTTCTCCACTTGGAACCTATTGAAGAACAACAATTTTACAACATTATCTTGCCATGAGATACTTACAAGTGATGTTTAGAGAGCAGTTGGTACTTCAAGATTTCTAGTAGATCTCATTTAGGAGAGGGAAAATGGACATAACGGGCATTGTTGTGACCCTCAAATATGCTTAAGTTATGGGTAAACATGTCGTGGGTCTACATAGGCAAATAGATATGAAATTTTCATGGAGGAGGTTATTATCTTGACCATATATGTGTTCCTTATTGATTGTGTGTGTATTATATATATAATTATAATTATGGGATGTTTGTAGTTGTTCCACTTAGATAGTAAACCCTTGACGCCTATAAATGTGTCAGTTCCCATTTCCACCACTAATATAGCAGTAACAAGTTTTAAAATTCATATATCTATATGTACACACATGTAAATTTTAAACATTGTATTCCCAAACTCATGTCCACAAAATATTACGTTAACCTTTCAAGTACAAGTATTGATTTCTCTTTTCTATCTCGACACACTAAATATTGAACACGCCTTTTAAATTTTAACATATCTTTAGTGTCTTTCTTACAGTATCAATCCCTAACATTAGTTATACTACTCAATTCATTAAATAAAAAGGATTATAAATTTTTCAATCCATTTTCTCATTTCTTGATTATTTAGGATTTCCCATATTTATCATTACATTAACTTATCCTGGAATATGTTTTATATTTTAACTAAACTCCTTATTAAATCCATTCTCTTTGAAACAAGTATGCACACAATCAATGCATGAGAGAACTAAAATAGTTTCTTTAGCCAATAACTTCATGAGTAATATTCATATTTAAACAATGAAATATGGTAATTATACAGAAACTCCATGAATGATCCTCATATTTAAACAATGACATATGGTATCCATATTATTATATTAAACATGCAATTAAACATGCAATTCCATATAACTAATGAAAATTATTGAGTAACGAGATATGGTAATATGGGGAAGACAAAATTGTTTGAAGCATGGGCCCAAACGATAGATTCAATGAGTTCTTGCATTCGCATTTATTTTCCTATAAGGTAGTTTCAACTTTGAATCAAGCCCAACGTTAGTCTCTCTTTATCACCAATCATTTCTTATGTAAATAAGAATTTTATGACAATATTTACTTATCTATATGCATAAGATTTCATAATTGTTCATTAGTAAAGTATATAAATCTTTCAAAACTACATTTCCAAAGTTTTTAAAATCATTTTAATCATATAAAAACATGATCCACCTTGGTGAATGTCCAACTTCTTACAAGATCTCAATCATGCATACTAATTCATTTGAAAACCAACTTCTTCGAAACTCTCAATCACATATACTAATTCATTTCAAAATCTCTCAATCATATATATTAATTCATTTCAAAACCATTCATGTTTAATCACTTAATATAATTTATGCACTTAAAATAAGTTTTTATAATTTATGCACTTAAAATAAATTCTTGAACTATACTTCCATATTACTATAAGCATGGACTACTTACATATAATCCATATCCAATCTTGATTTGAACCAAGCCACTAGTACCATTTCGTAACATTCTTTATGCTATTCATAAACTTAATATTCCTAATTCTATTTTAATCATATTCTATTCTAATCATACATGTTATACTCTTACTATATTAACCCAACTATTTTGTTCCTTACAAAGGACATAGTAGATTATTCACTTTACTCATGAATAATAATATACAAGTTTAATGGATATTCGATACCTAAAATCACTTCATATGTTTTCTTTTTCAAGGTTTTAAACCATTTTAATAGGATTTGTCACTAGAGTGGACTTTATTGTTGGAGATGTCAAATCACTTCATATGTTTTCTTTTTCAGGGTTTTAAACCATTTTAATAGGATTTGTCACTGGAGTGGACTTTATTGTTGGAGGTGTGGATTTATCCTTAGAGTGGATTTTTATTGTTGGAGGTGCGTTGTATCCTTTAAAGGTAAACAATGTAATCATGTATACAATATTGTTTGTAGTCTAAGAACAATGAGTGTTTACCAATATTTTCAATTTTTATTGAAAATTATGTACACAATATTGTTTGTAGCTTAAGAACGATGAATATTTACCAATATTTTCAATTTTCATTGAAAATATAGATGTATCTTTTCATTTATAAATATCCTAAAACTTACATCTATAATTTTATTTATTTCATCTATAAGTTCATTTATTTCATTTTCTATGCATTCGTTTTAAAGTAGACAACATTATATATAAAGACATATTTCAAATCACCAAAAAAAAATATAAAATATTTATGCTTCCTTCATCATACCATCTACGATTACTACTCCATCTATAAATTTTTGAAATATAGAATACATGCTTAAGGTTTCCTACCCTAATAGAGCCATAATCTACATATTCTTTAAATGTATAACATCCATGAAATCTATATATATACATATAGATATATATTATCTTTGTTGATTTCTTATATGTTCCTTAGTATTCTACTATGTTAGTATTCTACTATGTTATAAAGGTTAAAGAAAAAGAAATAATAGAAATACATTTTATTCTACTATGTTATGAAGGTAAAAGAAAAATAAATAATAGAAATATATTGTCTTTTTTTTTTATATAGAACATATATTATTAACTCTAACACATAAAAAAATAAAATTAGTGTACACTAATTCTTTTACTATAATAATTATTATCCTTAATACATGAAAAAATAGTGTACACTAATTCACTTACAATAATAGGAAACAACAATAAAATTAGTTTATTAGGCCCTAGAATGTAACATGTTTTGTGATACTATAGGTAGTGTAATGTCCTTCTAGACACTAGTTAATTAAAAATAAATAAATAATAAGTGAATTAAAAAAAAAATCTACTCAAACATAAATATATTCACTATATATCGTAACTTCCATAGATACTAATTACATATTCTCATATCACACTATTAGCATACTTCATTGCATAAACTCAATAGCCACTAAATCATGTAACATTTTGTTTTATTCCTCTCCATAAATGGGCATAATATCATATCAAGTGGCATCTCGAAAAAATCATCATAAGATCTAAGTATCATCTTAACATGTCATAATAATTACACATTCTCTATCTCATGCATTCTTTCCATTCTCAGGAAAGATGAATACTATTCAATTAAGGCATGGATGCAAGAGATATTTCATTCCAAGGCTTATGTATAATAGAATTCATAATCAATCAAGTAACAAGTTTAGAATATCCCCATTCAACAATCAAATACCATTTTTAATATCTCAATCCTTATTATGAGAATGCAATGTTATAGTCCTAGTTGAATAACATTGTTCCCTCAATGTGGTAGATTTATAATGATTCTTAACTTCCTTCTTAAATTGAAAACAAATTACTAAATAGTATTACAATCATAATATACTAGGTTGATATGACTTCAAATGTAGGTTTGAGATTGATTATTGTGAACAGAGCTCATTCAAGCATACTTTTATAAATTGTATACTTATTTTTTGTTTTCTTCTATAAAATAAACTCACATAAAACAAGGGATGAGTTAACTTAATGTTGCTAGAAGATGAATTCATATAATGAAATAATAATGCACTACAATATTTAATACTTCCTAAAATACATCATTATTACATTAATTTTTATTTTTCTAATTTCAATGTCCTAATTTTACCAAAGGCAATTCAAAAGTGCAATACATGTATCTTATATCTTATTGTTCATTCATATGCAAAAATGAAAACAACTTTTCTGCTCATCATAAAACCTATCATGAATGCTATCACTGTAAACACATCCTTAATATACACAAACTTAGAAATATATGATTAAATGTTTTTTTTTAAGAGAGTGAAACCTAAAAGAGGCCCTAACACCTAGAATGAGTAATGCTTAACACCTAGAATGAGTAATGCTTGAGGAAAAGTAATAAAATAATAATAAAATTGCTTCCTAAATAAAAATAAAAATGAGACTCTTCCATATCGAATATGAGGCTACAAATATATCAAAGGGAATTCTTAGTGAATGTTATATTAATACAACTATCTATACTGACCAGTAATATTGAGAAAAAACATAAAAACTCCATTTTAATTCTCTTCAAAACCTAATTTTAGGAATTTTGTGGTAGACACGCCCCTAAAAGAAATGTTCATGGGATATATTATGACAACATGGATGTGCACATGACATATCCCTTTGAAAGGTGTACACATTTGAAAGTGCATGCAAGTTTATCTTCTACAAGGTATGTGCATCTCTAAATCCCACACGAAAATATTATCAAATCACTTATACAAAAATTATCAATCATTTAAATAAGATGGAATTGTATAGATAGGTTTAATATAGTTATAATACTAAACTAATGGCTTTATACAAGGAATCCACATTTTCCAAATAATGATATTTTATCTACTAAATCTAGTAAAACCAAACCAAATGAGGGAATTATAAACAACGAACAAATGTAAAATAATTTTTACAAATCGTCATTGTTTAAAAAATGTAAAATAACTTTGACAAATCATCATGTGTTTTATCATTAGGTGTCCTCAGAGGCTTCCACCGATGGAGAATGAAGCTCGAAGATGAATCTATCTCGTGCATCTGTCTTTCTTCTGCTACTTGACCTTCTACGTCTTGCTACTCTCTGCAGTACCAATCCAGTTATCCTGGCGAACCCCAAGTTGAACCTTATATGCTCCTAAATAAAACTCCTAGCGAACCTTCGAACAACCCAACACCATAAACTGCCCTTAGCGGCCACCTTCCTAGCGGGACTTACACAAGTTCTCCAGGACCTAAGAGAACCTCGACACAGCTTTCCTGCAGAGCTTTATCTTTCACTTGAGAGAACCTCGACTACCATAATCTTTCAACTAATATTGTAAATTGTATTTTCTGGACAATTGTGTGCAATGTGTCCAGTTTTGCCACGAATCCAACACTAGACTTGTTGCCTGGCCTGATGGGCATGAGTTTTCAGTTTGATATCTTTAGGCTCATAATAGTGTGTCTTGGGTTTGTACCTGTATCTTTTCTTTTCTTTGAACTCTTTTTGCTTTTTTCTTTTCCTTTTTACCGGGTCTCAAATATATAGACCATGCTTCTCACATATAGATTTTCTATCAGGTAAGTGAGATAACTTATTTACAGAATTGTGAACTTTCATATTTACACAAAACCCTACCAAAGCTTTGGTAATGAGAGAATAGATTTCTCCCCATGTATACATCTCATATGGAAGCTTAAAAACTTCCTGCATTTTTAGATATTCTACAAATTTACTAGGTATGGAAGCCAAGTAAACTTGTTTCCATAAAAGGTTTTGGCTATCCTGCACCTCAAAGATTCTCTGTGTCCAATCCTTATGAAATTCTTCATATTCCAACATCTTTCTACATTTCATATTCATAAGAATTAGCTCATGTGTTTTTACAAATCGTCATTGTTTAAAAAATGTAAAATAGCTT
This sequence comes from Picea mariana, assembly GCA_032191745.1. Classification (NCBI taxonomy): domain Eukaryota; kingdom Viridiplantae; phylum Streptophyta; class Pinopsida; order Pinales; family Pinaceae; genus Picea; species Picea mariana. The sequence goes on from JASDQU010101873.1 coordinate 226,520, forward strand.
TGACAAATCATCATGTGTTTTATCATTAGGTGTCCTTAGAGGCTTCCTCCAACGGAGAATGAAGCTTGAAGATGAATCTGTCTCGTGTGTCCGTCTTTCTTATACTACTTGACCTTCTACGTCTTTCTACTCTCTGCAGTACCAATCCAGTTATCCTGGCGAACCCCAAGTTGAACCTTATATGCTCCTAAAGAAAACTCCTAGCGAACCTTCGAACAACCCAACACCATAAACTTCCCTTTGCGACCACCTGCCTAGCGGGACTTACACAAGTGCTCCAGGACCTAAGAGAACCTCAACACGACTTTCCTGCAGAGCTTTATCTTTCACTTGAGAGAACCTCGACTACCATAATCTTTCAACTAATATTGTAAACTGTATTTTCTAGACAATTGTGTGCAATGTGTCTAGTTTTTCCACAAATCCAACACTGGACTTGTTGCCTGGCCTGATTGGTATGAGTTTTCAGTTTGATATATTTAGGCTCATAATAGTGTGTCTTGGGTTTGTACCTGTATCTTTTCTTTTCTTTGAACTCTTTTTTCTTTTTTCTTTTCCTTTTTACAGGGTCTGAAATATATAGACCATACTTCTCACATATAGATTTTTTATCAGGTAAGTGAGATAACGTTTTTACAGAATTGTGAACTTTCATATTTACACACAACCCCACCAAAGCTTTGGTCATTAGAGAATAGATTTCTCCCCATGAATACATCTCATATGGAAGCTTAAAAACTTCCTGCATTTTTAGATATTCTACAAATTTACTAGGTATGGAAGCCAAGTAAACTTGTTTCCATAAAAGGTTTTGGCTATCCTGCACCTCAAAGATTCTCTGTGTCCAATCCTTATGAAATTCTTCATGTTCCGACATATTTCTACATTTCATATTCATAAGGATTAGCTCATGTGTTTTTACAAATCGTCATTGTTTAAAAAATGTAAAATAACTTTGACAAATCATCATGTGTTTTATCATTAGGTGTCCTTAGAGGCTTCCTTCGACAGAGAATGAAGCTTGAAGATGAATCTGTCTCGTGCGTCTATCCTTCTTCTGCTACTTGACCTTCTATGTCTTGCTACTCTCTCTAGTACCAATCTAGTTATCCTGGTGAACCCCAAGTTGAACCTTATATGCTTCTAAAGAAAACTCCTAGCGAACCTTCAAACAACCCAACACCATAAACTACCCTTAGTGGCCACCTGCCTAGTGGGACTTACACAAGTGCTCCAGGACCTAAGAGAACCTCAACACAACTTTCCTCCAGAGATTTATCTTTCACTTGAGAGAAACTCGGCTACCATAATCTTTCAACTAATATTGTAAATTGTATTTTCTGGACAATTATGTGCAATGTGTCCAGTTTTGCCACAGATCCAACAATGGACTTATTGCCTGGCCTAATGGGCATGAGTTTTCAGTTTGATATCTTCAGGCTCATAATAGTGTGTCTTGGGTTTGTACCTGTATCTTTTCTTTTCTTTGAACTCTTTTTGCTTTTTTTTTTTTCCTTTTTACAAGGTCTGAAATATATAGACCATACTTCTCACATATAGATTTTCTATCAGGTAAGTGAGATAACTTATTTACAGAATTGTGAAATTTCATATTTACACACAACCCTACCATAGCTTTGGTAATGAGAGAATAGATTTCTCCCCATGTATATTTCAGACCCTGTAAAAAGGACTGAAATCATAAGGATTGGACATGGAGAATCTTTGAGGTGCAGGATAGCCAAAACCTTTTATGGAAACAAGTTTACTTGGCTGCCATACCTAGTAAATTTGTAGAATATCTAAAAATGCAGGAAGTTTTTAAGCTTCCATATGAGATGTATACATGGGGAGAAATCTATTCTCTCATTACCAAAGCTTTGGTAGGGTTGTGTGTAAATATGAAAGTTCTTAATTTTGTAAATAAGTTATCTCACTTACCTGATAGAAAATCTATATGTGAGAAGTATGGTCTATATATTTCAGACCTTGTAAAAAGGACCGTACTCTGGCACATGTCTGCCACATGAGCAGTACAGATCTGCCTTGTGTCACCACTTCAAGGGTGACATGTGTCACTCTCTGATTAGCCCATTTGTACATACCAGGTCATCCATTTGTGTGCCTAGTCACCCGACCATGTGTCACCTCCAGAAGTTGCCACGCCAGTTGTACAGAATCTGCCACATCTACACAAATTGTTCTTCCACGTCATTTGTAGGGTTGTATGACCTGTACAGTCATTTTCCACGTGGCACTGTATGGACTGTACGGTCAACAATTTTTTTTCCTATTGGGAAAAACGAATAGATTTCCATAACTTGAGCATACGACATATTTTTGACCCGGTTCAACTTGCGTTGAGTTCGTATCAAAGAGGCCTACGCACATGTACATTTTGAATCCATTCTGAGAAATTTTATTTTTAGGCCTTTCTGAGCCCCATCAAGCTCCTGGATTTGATTCTGGATCAATGAGAGATTATTTCCTAATGGGAAAATTTAAGGGCATTTGGCCATGAGAATGAGATTTTCTGAAGTGGATTCAACATTGGTGGTGGCCGAAAGGGAATTATGACCTACAACTTGGCTGGAAGGGCTTTTTCACCATCATATTTCATAAATTGGAAGACCATAAACGCGTTTTTGATGGGGGGTCATACTTCTTTAACTCAGTTAGACTCTCTCTTAGAGTTTGGACTCAGAAGTTTTTCCCAAAAAAGGAGGACTTCTTGCATCCACCACTTTGGATCTTCCTCTACTCCTTGCCGCAAGAGCTCTTGTTAGAGGAAATGTTCGACGAAATAGGTAACACTAATGGGGTTTATGTAAAATCTAAAGATGACTTCACTCAGATCACTGGAAAGCATTGTCACGCCTTGAAGAAGACTGCTCTAGCTACCTCAAAGGGACCCTTCTCTAGCAACTCATTTGATGCCCTTCAAAACTTGTCAGAAGACCTTGATGGCCCATCGATTCCTATCTCTGGATATACTCCTGATGACACCAATGAGAAAACCAATGAATACCCGATCCTAGAACAAGTTTTACCAATAACACCATCTGGTTCGGCTATGGTAACGAACCTTTATGTCGAAGAAGGGGACATCGAAATGGAATTGGATGAACTGGAACTTGCAGGAGTTGAAATAGTCCACCTAGAACAGACCTATAGAAAGAAGTAATTGCACACCATACCACCAAACCATTGTGCAAATTCCATAATATTTTCCTCAATTCCTCTATTGGAGCCTCAACCATCTCAAACTCAGGATTGGTTATTCATCGAGGCCCCGTGAAGGATCGACACAAATCCTGAAAGGATGAAAAGAAAAGGGGAATAAAATCCACTCAACAACTTATACAAGAGATGAGATACTTTATGATTAAGTCATGTCAGATATCAGATAGCATCTCCCCCCCGCCCCCCCTTCTTAATAATGAATCCATCTCATGAAATATAAGAGGCATACAGGTTCGTAGTAAGAAGTGTATTCTACGAGATAGAATTTTTGAGGAAAAAACTGATATTCTCTTTCTTCCATAAACAAAATGTGCTGGAGAAAAAGCATATCAAATATCCACACGATGTTGGAAGAAATCCCAATTTATGGGTCCAAATGCCTCTATATCGGTTAGAGGAGTGGCCATGCTCTGGAACCCTAACACTATAATTTTGAAGAACTTCATTTCTACCATATCGATCGGCTCGAAAAATACCGGGTTATTGGATCACATAAAAGGGAATTTATAATGGGTCAGCAACCTCGGGGGAAAAGTTCATTTTCTTGAACAATCTGGAAAATCTTGGAGACATCAATAAAAACATGATATGTATCTTAGGGGGCAGATTCAACATGATTCTCTCATTGGAGTAAAAAAGTTGGGGTGCTCAAAGAATTAAAAGAGACAACAACAAATTTCAGTCATTGATTGACGATGTTGGATTTATAGATCTGGAAACCCCTAGTGGTCTCTTTACCTGGTCCAACTACTTCTTTGGGTCTCAAAAAATTTCATGCCGACTGGAAAGGTTTCTAATCTCTGAACCTCTCATGTTGGATAACACTCCCTTGGAGGCTAGTTTTTTATATGCCTCTGGTTCATATCATTCATGCATTAATTTATGGATAGACATCAAGGGCTCCTCCAAACCTAAACCCTTTCGATTTGAAAAATTATGGCTCTCACATATAGATTTCCAATCAAAGGTTTTCTCCTAGTGGGAGGAGGTAGTCATTTATCATGTCTCTCTCATGTACATATTTCAACAAAAATTAAAGAACTTCAAGAAGCGACTCAATCTCTGGAACAAGAACACCTTTGGAAACATATTTGAGGCCTAGTGAGATATGGAGAATCAAATGCAGCTCCTGTAACATCAAATGCGGGTTCACAACCTTACTGAGCAGTTGAATGAAAAGGAGGAAACCATAAGGCAACAACTAAATGAACAACACACACAAGAGGAAATACTATGGTGAAAAAAATATCACATCCAGTGGCTCAAGGAGGGTGAAAGGAACTCAAATTTATTCCATCGTTCAATGATATATATACAAAAAAACAATAGAATCACCCATCTAGTAACAGATCGGAGGAAAAGCCTCCATTCTCATGAGGACTTAGAAGAGGAGTTGCTCACCTAATTTTAAAGTCTCCTATCAGAACCCATGGGTGACAGATTGGAATATATCAGAAAAATTACCCACCACATTCCTACTCTCATTATAAAGGAATATAAAAATTCCCTCCTTCAACCAATCACAATAGAAGAAGTGGACTTGGCACTAAAGGATAATCTGATAGGGAAATCCCTGGGGCCTAATGGTTTCATGACAGTCTTCTTCCACCACTATTGGCCCATGGTTCGATGAGAAGTATGGGAAATAATTGAAGACTCTAGACAAACAAATTAGGTACTCCAAGCCCTCAATGCAACTTTCCTCATGCTCACACCCAAGGAGGAATGGGTATCTCACCCTAAGAAATTGAGACCTATTTCCCACTTCAATGTTGTCTACAAACTGGTCACTAAATAGCTTACAGACTCAAGCATATCCTCCCTTTCATCATCTCCCCTGAGAAATTTGTATATTTCTAGGGCCATAAAATTCTAGATAGAATCATCTTGGCACATGAGGTTATGCATTCCTTATAATCAACGAGATGCCCAAGTATGTTTCTTAAGCATGATATCTCCAAATCTTTTGATAAAATTAGTTGGAAATACATGCGATCTATGTTTCTAGATTTTGGTTTTGCCTCGGATTGGGTGGAATGGATCCTCAACCTCACCTGCTTTACCTTCTTCTCCATTCTAGTCAATGGGGTTCCCTCATGACCTTTCTCTCCATCAAGGGGCATTTTTCAAGGATACCTTTTCTCTCCATTCCTTTTTATTATCATGGCGGACGGACTCAAAAGATATATTAAGGTAGCTATAGTCAAAGTATCCCTTTCAGATCTCACGTTTCACAACCTCAATCCACATGTCTCCCACAACCAATTTGTTGATGATACCCTTATGATGGGGTTCCCCACTGTTAGGGAAGCTCGTAGTATCCTCACAATTATTCAGGAATTATGTGTTGCCTCTGGTATGGACATCGACAAGGATAAATCATTGGTCTTCATTTTTGACACCCTCCAAGTTGTTCAGTCATATCACTCATATCCTTTGTTTCAAAAGGGGCTCCCTTCCATCCCAATACCTTGGCATCCCTCTCATAGACAAAGCCCTTCAGAATAGCTCCTTGGAAGACCGCCTATCCTCTTTCATGAAGAGGCTCTCTTCCAGACCTTCTGCTCTCTAATCCTTCCAATTAGGCTCACTCTTCTCAAATATTTCATTCAAGATCTCCCCATCTATTATTTCTTTGCTTTAGCAACTCTCAGTTCCATTCCTACAACTATAAAGATATTGAAATAAATTTCCTCTAGCAGGGAACAAAAGTGGGGCGCAAATGGGCCCTAGTCAGCTCAAAAAAGTTATGTAGGCCTAAGAATGTTGGGGGTCTGGGTATCAAAGATCCTACCATTCTTAATAAATTCCTCAACGCCAAGATCTAGTGGAGATGGCTAACTTGAATCCATCACTTATGGGCCAATCTATGGCATAAACAATACACCCTTGGAATAACCGAGGATAGAATTGTCAAATGGAACTAGAAGCAAGTGGGGTCACTCATATGGAACAAAGAGAAATAGAATATCCCATTGATCACTGAGCATGCCATCTGGGAGGTGCATGAGGGAACAAATGCCTCCTTTTGGCATAAATCCTAGCAACAAATGCCTTATTTATCCCACTAGCCTCTTGTAGCTAACTTCAAGGTTCCCATAGTCAATGTTGGACTCATAAAAATGGCATACATTTGGGATGAAACTCCCCCTACAATAACTTGGAATTTTTGGAAAACCGATTCTACAGATCTTCATGTTGAAAAAGATGTTGATCTTCAACCTTGGATTAGGGAGCTCAACAAAAGGAAAATCTGTATCAAGTAGGGAAAGGATATCCTTCGATGGAGCCAATAGCCAAGATGCATCTTCTCAGTTAATGAAGATTACAAACTCAAAGCCTATAAAAACTTGCTCCCCAAGGAACTAGTCTGATAGAGGATCCAGGACGCTAAGCTTTGGCCAAAGATATGCAGCTTTCTTTGGCTAGTCTATCATAAAAGCATCCTCACTTGGGATAATTTATAGAAACAACGATTTTTAGGCCCATCAATCTGCCATCTCTACAATAAAATGGAGGAGACTCAACTTTGCATTCTCAATTTATTCCCCTTCAGTTTCACGATATGGGATCATTGTGCCCAAGGCATGCACACTTCAGACAGAAATCGTGATTGCATCATCGCAACTTTATTGGGTTGGTGGGAAGTAGCTTTCAAATTCCCCATTCTAAATCATATATGGAAACTTATCCTAGGATTCATCCTATGGAACCTATGGAAGGAAAGAAACCAATGCATATTTCTATCCACCCATATTTAATGGCAAACAGTATGGAGATAAATTCAAAACAATATCAAAGAAACCATTCATCTGTAATGTTGGATAGAGGAAGATATGGTCTGTCCAGAAAATGAGAAGGAAATCCTTCTCCAATGGGATCTGGATCTCTCTTATGTCGCTTCCCTTTCCCCTTGCATGCCTCCACCTTTAGAAACATTTCCTTCTAGTGTCCTCCTCCACCTGAATTCATTAAAATCAACTTCGATGGAGCTTCCAAGGGAAACCCTGGTCCAATCGGATTTGGCACGGTATTCAAAAATTGCAATGGAACCATTATTCACATCATGGCTGAAATCATTGGTCATGACATCAATAATTTAATGGAGGTATGGGGTCTTATCAAAGACTTGTAAAAATCCCTATATTGAGGGTTCACTAGTTTGAGTGTCGAAGGTCATTCTCAGATCATCCTCAATTTGTTATCCAAAACTCTCAATGGTTCTAATCAGAACAAAATATCTGCATGTTGGCACCTTACCATAGGGTTACATGCTCTCAAGTCTATCATCCGGCCTCATATAGCAGTTGTACCTTCGCATGTGCATAGATAATTGAACCACGTCATCAACAAGCTATCAAATATAGGAGTATACAAAGAGTTGATTGACCTATACTGTGATCTACTCAGTCAACAAAATCATCCCATATTGAAAGATTGTATTGATCAGGGTTCTTGCTTTGATCTTTCCCTAGATGGGGTGTCAGATGCCAATGAAGTTTAAACATGGTAGGTGGAGGGACGGGGCAAGGATTTGCCACGTTTTCTGCAATAACGAAGATATTGGCCTTATTAAAACCAACCCCACGTAGACCTGCATCAATTGGTATGGGTTGGCGATGCATATTCTCCTTAACCTCACTTTGGATTTAATGGATCTGGCTTCCAACTTGGGTATTTCACCTCACTGCATGGAAATCTAACCCTATCGATAATGGTTGTTTTTTATAAGGATGAGTTGTTGGGCATCTCGATCATTGGAAGAGATATCATTTTTTGTGTACGAATCCCCTTCACATTGTGTTTGTATTATTCATTGACTCCGTTTTGATGTATACTCTTCCTAGGTATGTTGCAGATACACAACCATCTGAAACAGGCCCCAATTGGTATCTTACCTATGGTAGTATCATGAACAGAAATTTGGCAGTGCGACCGAATTATGGAGGTTCTTCTAGCTCTTCATATTCGTTTTCCTCCATAGGTCGATTCGCTCCTTCGCCTTGGCACTCACCCTGGTCGTTCCCAGTCGAATCATACGATAATCATGGGAATTCACTTTATTTTTCTCATGGACTAATCCAAAATGATCTGTCCTCCTCCCATCCACTTGTTCATCTGAAAATTCCCCCATCGACTCCTCTGCCCTCCAACAATCACTGTGAGGTTTTTTCTCAACTTCTAGGCACAGTTCTGATTCTGCACAATGTCATCTTTGATATTCAACATGACCTGGGAGACTTACAGTTTAATCTTGACCTGATGAAACATCGGGGAGAGAACATGGTCTCCCTTCTTTATACTCTTTTCACACCAGGGGCTAGGCCAATGGAAGCAGTTTCAGAAATGATGGGAGCAACTAGGGTGATTCTGATGTGAGACACTACATCGCCTTTAGGACAACAATGCTAATTATGGTTTCAGGGTTCAAAGATATCTTATTTTTTTCCATGATTTTTAGTTGTTTTTTAATATAGTTGGGTCATGTTATCCCCGTTTTCTAGGGATAACTAGGAGATCATGTCTCGAGGCTCACAGGTCCTAGACATCGAGTATCGAGAGCAAGATTGACCTGAGCATGGCCCTCGAGGGCCCATCCTTCTTCTTCTTCACCAGATTTGTCTTGTTAGCAGCAGCAGCTTCCATCACCATCGACTTGGACTTGCATCAGAGAAGACTCTTTATCCATGAGGTAATTGGTCCAGGTATCATGGCATGTGTCATGTTTGATCATTATAACTTTCTTATATATGCATCAGGTTCCTTACATTTTTTACGACTGCTTGGATCTTACACTAACCCACTTGACCATTGTTGGGGGGATTAACGGGATGCCCTAGCAAGCTGATATACATGGGTTTTGGTTAGCCACCAGGGGGGATTTGCAGAGCCATCGTCCGCTCCCACCATACTATCACTTTACATCTTATCTCCCATACATCCATCCCATTCCCCTAATCTGGCCATTAGGATGACCTTTGAGGGTTACATTTTGTCCTGTGGGAAGAAGAGGCTAAAGGCCCAGGGGGTAAAAGCAGCTGGTAAAAGATAAAATCCATAGGAAATAAAACCTAGAGATGCTTCACCCAGGGATCCCCAAGAAGGCAATAAAAGGCCTCTTGATAAGAAACAAAAGGAACCCAAAGAAAATAACAAAAACAAGACCTAACCAAGGGGATGGGAGGTCTCATCACGAGCTGGCCCATTATGTTCATAGGTATCTAGCAGTGTGACATTGCCATTATCTGGTCACCACGCTAGGGAAATGACCTTTGGTTGCATGGCCAAGGGAAAGGGGCTCTCATCATGGGCCAGACTTATCTTTTCTGTGAAAGTACCAGTGGGTAACACTGTCAGCTCTAGTGACCATGCCAAGGCAGTGTCCTCTGGTCAGACCTTGAAGTAAAAAGAAAGAAAAAACAATAAATAAGGAATAAAGGCAATAAAGGATCTTGGAAAAAGTGCATCCATGACGGGTACAACTCACATCCTACAAAGGCACCCACGGACAATACTCACCCATGGTATTCACTATAACTGGACACTCCTTAGACCATATCACTTCATGTACATGGCTTAAATGATCTTCTATGGAAACTTTCCTTTTCTTATGGATACTAGCCCAATAGGTTTTTTTGTCTATTTCTTTGACTTTGTATAGTAGGTCAGTGTAATGTCTTTGAGCAATTAAAGATATGCTAGGGGTTTTATGCATGTATTTGATAAACTTAATGATGAAATATGATTGACATTGCTATGATTTCGAGGACTGATGAGCCCATGGAGGGTGAATTTTTTGATGTGCAGGAACATACCCGACGGATAGGTACCAGTGGATCGGTACACATGGGGATATGATTAGCTCGGACCTCCATGGGACTGAAGAGCCCATCATATGGTTGTTGGGATGGCAGAGACAGGACAACGTTATGATGAGCCTTTGCACAAGAAGACAGAAGGACGTTCCACCCAGGACACTTTGGCAGATCCCGACCTAGGGGGAATCACCCACTGCAGATGGAACATTTGCCTCTTATGGACAAGACGTCACATGGGAGAGATGGACGTTGTCTGGAGCGTGTGGTAGTGTGTTGTGGTAGTGTGTTGAGGTCATTTGGCACATGTGGCATCTTGGAGGAGCCCTAGAAGGGCCAACGTTTGGTTTCTGGATGTTTTATTTTCCCAAAAAGGGCCAATGTCTCCCTCAAAAGGGCTTGACGTCCCTCTTTTTGCTCATATTATGACATTTTTTCTAGCAATTAATGTAAAAACAGTGTAAATTTTATAGTCAGCCTTGTCGGTTGTTTTAATGACCTAAGTTTTAATTCAAAGGTCACGGATTGGTATAAATAGAGGACATTTTTCCTCATTTTGAACATAACATAACTCACTCTCTTGTGAGAGATTACCTTTTAGTCTTTTTCTTGATATTTTTGGTGTTCTAAGTGAGGCACAACTCTTCTTGGAGGATTCTTCTTGGTATATATGGTGTTTCTCTCATGGATGGTTTACAACTAGGGTTTGATTGTGCATTCTTCATGATATGTAAGTGAATTTCTCATGCAAAAATTCTTAAATGAATGGTTGTAGGCTTAATTTCGTACATTTGCTATATTCTTTCTATTATATTGCTGAAATATTGAAACGCTAGGTAGAAAGCACACTAGTAGGTCATTGCTATATGTCCCCATGCTTGAGAAATTGTCTTAGCCATCGATAAAGGAAGATATAGCCTAGTCGTTGCTACACTTGTCTCCCATTTTCTGAGTTAGCATTAAAGTGTAGGTTTAAGAGAGGAGATGTCCTAGGCCTAGTTAATTCTACACCTAGGGTTTTAATCTTCTAGGGTTTGAAGAGACTTGCCCCTGCAACACTTTTCTCCCTTAGACCTGTACTTTGAAGCTAGCTGTTTTGCGAAGAGTATTTAGAGAAAGAGGAAGGAGCATGAGGCCTTGCTTAAGCAACACCAGAATGAGCCTCCTTCCCTTTGGGTTTTGATTCTAGGGACCTGCCATTGCAACACCATAGAACCTAACCTTCTAGTATTTAAATTTTAATCCTCCTGAGATATTTTTCCCTTACTTTGAATCCATTTTCCCTAAGACACTGGTATTCTTTCCAACGTTGAGCTTGAAGTGTGATAATTCATCTTTCAAACTTTCAAATTTTTAAACCCTAACTAACCCTAACACCACTAACTAGGGCTGACGTCATACTTGACGCAACAACCCTTCTAACTCAG
>JASDQU010101873.1:247487-277215 GCA_032191745.1 Picea mariana
TTAATGATGAAATATGATTGACATTGCTATTATTCCGAGGACTGATGAACCCATGGAAGGCGATGTTTTTGATGTGCAAGACCATACCCAGTGGACAGGTACTAGTGGACCGATACACATGGGGATATGATTAGCTCGGACCTCCATGGGGATGAAGAGCCCATCAGATGGTTACTGGGATGGCAGAGACAGGACAACGTTATGATGAGCCTTTGCACAAGAAGATAGAAGGACGTTCCACCCAGGGCACATTGGCAGAGCCCGGCCTAGGGGGAATCACCCACTGCAGATGGAACGTTTTCCTTTGATGGACAGGACGTCACCTGGGAGAGCTAGACGTTGTCTGGAGCATGTGGCAGTGTGTTGAGGTCATTTGGCACGTGTGGCAGCTTGGAGGAGCCCTAGAAGGGCTAACGTTTGGTTTCTGGATGCTGTATTTGCCCAAAAAGGGCCAATGTCTCCCTCAGAAGGGCTTGATGTCCCTCTTTTTTCTCACATTATGACATTTTTTATAGCAATTAATGTAAAAACAGTGAAAATTTTATAGTCAGCCTTGTCGGCTGTTTTAATGTCCTAAATTTTAATTCAAAGGTCATGGATTGGTATAAATAGAGGATGTTTTTCCTCATTTTGAACATAACATAACTCACTCTCTTGTGAGAGATTACCTTTTAGTCTTTTTCTTGATATTTTTGGTGTTCTAAGTGAGGCGCAACTGTTCTTGGAGGATTCTTCTTGGCATATATGGTGTTTCTCTCATGGATGGTTTACAACTAGGGTTTGATTGTGCATTCTTCATGATATGTAAGTGAATTTCTCATGCAAAAATTCTTAAATGAATGGTTGTAGGCTTACTTTCTTACATTTGCTATATTATTGCTATTATATTGCTGAAATCTTGAAAACCTAGGTAGCAAGCACACTAGTAGGTCATTGCTATATGCCCCCATGCTTGAGAAATTGTTTTAGCCATTGATAAAGGAAGATATAGCCTAGTCGTTGCTACACTTGTCTCCCTTTTTCTGAGTTAGCATTAAAGTGTAGGTTGAAGAGAGGAGACATCCTAGGCCTAGTTAATTCTACGCCTAGGGTTTTAACCTTCCAGGGTTTGAAGAGCCTTGCCCCTGCAACACTTTTCTCCCTTAGAAATGTACTTTGAAGCTAGCCGTTTTGCCAAGAGTATTTAGAGAAAGAAGTAGGAGCATGAGGCCTTGCTTAAGAAACACTGGAATGAGCCTCCTTCCCTTAGGGTTTTGATTCTAGGGACCTACCATTGCAGCACCATAGAACCTAACCTTCTAGTCTTTAAATTTTAATCCTCCTGAGATATTTTTCCCTTACTTTGACTCCATTTGCCCTAAGACACTGGTATTCTTTCCAACATTGAGCTTGAAGTGTGATAATTCATCTTTCAAACTTTCAAATTTTGAAGCCCTAACTAGCCCTAACGCCACTAAGTAGGGCTGATGTCATACTTGACGCAGCAACCCTTATAACTCAACAATTAATGATGATGTCATGCCTTTATTGAGCTATTGTTGATAGAAATTACTGTTGGCTTGGTCATCTTGTGATAGATAGTGATGAATTGGTGATTTTCATTGACTAATTAATAAAACGTTGACCTCATCTTATCTATTATATTTCTTATCGAATGAAATCAGATAGTCAAGAAGTACTAACCCTTTGAATTATAACCTGCAAATATATATATATATATATATATTGTGTTATTATTGTCTTGTTCCGGGTAGGTGTTCTCAACAGGGACTTCACTTCTTTATTGGTTGATTAGCTAGAATATCTGATACTAGTGGTAACCTGTGAGGGGGGATAACCTTAACTTTCGACCTTTTACTCTTTGCCTCTTCAAACCCTAGGTTACCGGGGACTTCTCCCCTGGGCTAACCTCCCTAAACAAAAAGATCCCCCCATCGAGGTGACATTGGGTGGGGAGGTTCTTGTTACGCCAGTTTGACCCTTAACCTTTAGCCTTGTAACCTAAAATACAAACTGCGCGATAACATGTCCTGCATGGCAAGATGATACTTATACAGACGAGCACCTCCTTTTTAGTATTTTTTTTTGACAAAAGTCCAAATTGTCTAACAGGACTAAGCCGGTTTCACTACGGGGTAGTTCAGAGCCTCAGACTTCTTATTATGGATGTTAGGACTGTAACTACTATTTTTGAAAGGTAATTTATAGACACTTATTTACAAAAGAAAAAACTAGTGGAGTAGTCAATGTGCATATAAAAAAAGCGCACCCCTCCAACACCTGTTGCCTTGTTTAAACCTAGGTATCCTTGGTGAAACCCAAGTATTCAATCATGCTATATGTAAATGGAGATTATATATATATATAATTAATTTTTAATTTAAAAAAAAATGTAAAAAACAATTAGAGATAAATAACAATATCGACAATAAAACAAAACATATTAATAAAGATTAACATACTCATAAGATTTACATGAAAAATAAATATCATACTAAGTGTTATGAATTCTTTATAATGTTAAGTGTTATTAATGTGTGGACATTTAAGTGAAAAGTGAATGGTGCAAGTACAAAGTTAAAATAATATAGGTATTATGAAATTTCATTTTATAAATAAAAGTCCCTATCTTATATTGATATAATATTGTTTGTAAGTCATCAAATTGTTTTTAGTGTCATTAATATAATTGACATTATGGCATTGTTTTTCTAAATATTATGAAATTTTAATAAAATGCAACTACTTAAAAGTACTGCATGGCAGCGAAGTCCCTGTCGGGTTGAATTGGGGATAATTGCAGATGGATGGGGAAAAAGTAGTAGGGGCAGATGGAAATTGCAATGCAAATGTGACAAGCAGCATGAAGGACAGGTGGCAAGAATGAAAGAAATGACATACTTTGTATATGTGTGAGTAGAAAAAAACTATTAAACAAAATTTTATGACATTTATATAAAAAAATAAAAAAGTGTGTTACATATTCCTGGAAATTTAAATGCATTTGTCATATATATATATATCAAATATGGTATCTCAAATTTAAATGGGTGATTTATCTCAAATTTAATTTTTAAAATGACCAAGCTAAACAAGATATGTATGAGAAAAATTACAATTCATATAAAATAAACAGAATGTGTTGACATTCAACATAGTTGAAGATAAAAATCTAGGAACACATAAATATAAAAGGAGACAAAAAAATAGTTTTATTTGGAATATATCAAAAAATAATAGTTTGTTACATATTCTTGGAAATTTAATGTGTTTGTCATATAGATTGGGGTTGGGGCTCCCACATACCATAAGAGAAATATGTACAAGAAATAGGATTGTGGAAAGAAAAATTCAGAGACGGTAGAGTGTAATATCTGAAAAGAAGAAATGGGAAGATATCAGTCTTTGGCTAGAGATTTCTATTCAGAAAAGGTGGAATACCTGGATTGATAAACAAAGGAGGATCAATATAGACTTACAATGACAGTACATACAAGTATTTTTTCTATTTGCTTGTTGATGCCTTTTCCTGTTGGCTTTCATCGCTGACCCTATTGAATAACTGGATTGATAAACAAAGGACTTATAGCAATGGTACATATAAGTATTTTTTTTATTTACTTGTTGATGCCTTTTCCTGTTGGCTTTCTTCGGCGACCCGCTTCATGTTTGTTTCGACAAATTCTTCAATGTAGCTTCTCAAGGGGGAGACGTTGATGCCATTCCGGAATTTTATGCTCAAAAGTTTATTTTCTAATTCTCTTAGATCAATAGAAAGATTACACATAGCCTGATGAATGTCTCGATTCTATACTGAATAGCGGACTAGCCAGTTCTCCATGTGATCTTCACCATATTCAAGAATGTTGTAAAAATTTTCTAAAGACAACGCCTCAAAATTATCAACTTGTTTATCAAAATACTGCTTGGTTAATGCCAACGAGTTGACAATTAAGCTGGGGTCCTGTAACTCATTCGTCCTTCCAGCTAAGTCTATTTTGGTGATATTTGTGAATAATGTTTCTTTCTTTGATATTTCTTTCTCACATGATTGGACGATGAAATACATGTTCTTCACCTTCTCTTTCCAACATGCTTCTAACTGAGTGAGTCGGATTTTGGAGGGGAGATCATGTTGTCTTCTTGTCATGTCTGCCATGTTGCTGACATGAAAGGCAAAAGGGATGACTGTGTCCAAATAGAAAGTTTCTTCATTTTTTAAATCCGTCTACAAAAGTTCGATCAAGTCATGTGCCTTCCTTCCCAGGGAATCCATAATTTGTGATGTTTCCCATGCCTTAGTAATTAGTTCCATTATTTTATCCACATATCCTCTACATGATGCGAGGAAGCTGGAGGATCCTTTTAGCTTTGTTGCAGGGGTGTAGTGGGTTGCAGGCATGTCTATTGCCAAAGGACTAGCAAGAAATGGCATAGGAATCAAAGATTCCTCTAATTCCTTGATCTAGTCCTTTAGTCTGGCATTCTTGGCCTTAATGAATCCAATGGAATCATGAAGAGCATATCCGGTTTCTCTGTGAAGTCCAGAGATTTGGGACAACTTCATATTGGCAAGGTGACATTTTGAACGATATTTTATTTTCTTATTTTTTACATCTCTCTTTTCAATAATTAATGTTTTAGATCCGCTTTCAAAAACAACACTCTAGAATACGAAGGATTCATCTTCGTAAAAAAATTCGGTATCAACTATGTCCATTGGGTAGCTATGGTGAATCACGTCTCTCGGATGATCAAGGTTTCAAAATATGCTATCCAGATTAGTGTCAAGTTCCATGTTCTCACTCTCAATTTTGGGCTCTTCCACCTCCCCTACAATTATTTCTCCCTTCTTCTGAATGGGATGCTTGTGAGAAATATCAATTTTAGGATGAACCTTGTCCGTTTGAATAACTTTGGGTTGATTTTCTACTGTGGCAGGCCGTTGGAACGATTCTTTGTTACTGTGGTGGTTCTGGTCCTCAGGCCCGAGGATGTTCACTGTATCTCTACAAAATTGTTGTCGAGCTGGTTCCAGTAGTTTATGAAAACGTATTTTTTCTCCAGATGCTGCTTGAAATGTACAAATGGAGGGGATAATATAACCCCTTGGAAATGTTGGTTAATAAGTGTGAATGGAAAATCTCCTCGAGCTCTTCGCTCATTAATGACAATCTCTATGTGTGTTGTATGGTGAGTTTTTAGAAGTAAATCTTAATTATTGGATACTTAGAAGTGTGAAGGTGGAAGTTACGGTGAAGAGCAGTTAAGGATTGGAGGTTTCGTGAAGGAACCAAGACGATGATGTGCGAATGACATTCCATGGTATTTTAAATTAACATTCGGAAGGGATAACAAAACCCTCTGCAAATATTGGTTTAATGTGCATTAATGGCAGATCTTCTCGAGCCTTTCTCCCATCAATGAAAATTTACATGGTTCCTGCATGATGAGCTACTAGCATTAAAGATTTAGAAACAAGACACACACACACACACACACACACACACACACACACACATAAACTATTTTTTATTATAGGCAGGTACGAAGGTGATAGAGATAGGGAAGAGCAAGCAAGGAAGGAATGGCCAAGTCTGAAAAGCGGTCGGACGAGCTTCAAAATAAGTTTATAGGAGATAATGAGGACGGGTGAGTGTCCAACGGTGAAATTGCATGAGTCGGAATTTTTGACTGCAAAACGCATAAAACAGAAGAGGGCATGATGGTGGAGTTCAGCGGACGGTTTATATATTTACAGAAAAGTGGCTAAGTATGGAATAGGGAAATGTCGGTCGGGCTCGTTTTCAGAATTAGGGTTTGAATATTTCATGAATGGGCCAACATGAGGTCGCGCGAACGACATTCCATGGTGTTTCAAATCAACACTCGGAAAGGATGATATAACATTTTGAAAACCTTGGTTTAATGCGTATTAATGCGACATGTCCACAAATTTTGGTTTCTTTCCGAAGGACAGGACCTAATGACTTAATTTAGTATTTTTTATTATAAATAAGGCTCTTTTATTATAAACAACCGCAAATAAGGTATGACCAAATATGAAAAGCGGTCGCACTATTTTCAAAATATAGGGAATTCTCAGTAGAGATGAGGGAGAACGATCATGTCCTACAAAAAACACCCAAATTTCCATGATGTACAAATTGATAGGCAGACTGGCGAGTTGGATAATATTTTATATAGAATGTACACTCTTTGGATTGCGGGTTCTCGGGCTGGCGGCTCAAAATTGGGCCTCTATTGCTCAGTGCCTTACAAATAGTACCTAGACTTTTGCGATATACAAATTGAGAAGTGGACTTGTGGGCTCAACGTTGCACTTTTATTGTTCTGTGTCCTCCAAACAACCCTTGGAGTTCCACGATATACAAATTGATAGACAGACTGCAGGGTTGGCGGGCCCAGGATTACAATTTTTTATGGATGGTGATCCCTATCATTATCTATATATAGGATCTCTTATCCTATAGGTGGGGCCATCTCCTAACTGTCTCGTCAAACCAATATGTNGTGAAATTTTATCTCTACACTTGACATACTGTAACTCTTCGGCTATTGGGGTATATTGACTAGTTTCCTATACTTTTGATTGTGAGGTGTCACAATACTTAGGTGTGGGGGAGGGGTTCATGAGCTGACAAATGATCATTGCCTAGAGAAATAAGTCTTTGCAAGAATTTGTGTATTATTAGCATGATACAGGTTATTACATTGATAGTCATGATTATTTTTAAATTCTTAGCTCCTGTGTTCTATAAATTACTAGACACATACTTAACATACCACTATTTTTATCATTTCATTACAAACTGCATATTGTAGGTTTGACAATACATGTTTTATGCTTTCTATAACCCGTTCATTGTAGGTTTTTGACATTATATGTCATATACAAGAAGATTGGGTGAGCATGGAGCATCTTGCCTCTGCTCTTTAACTACTATGATTGTCAAAAACACTTCAAATTTGCAGGCTATCCATTATAATAGGAGAAAATGCACTTAACATAGAGGTACCAGATGAATTGCTGTATGAGGTACCAGATGAGGTGTTGTATGAGATGTCGTTTGAAGTGCCGAATGAAGTGCCATACACACCAGTAACTATCCTAGATTCCAGGTAACCAGAATTCAATCATTCAATTGAATTGGTTTCAGGCATTGATCAAAGATGCTTCATATGTTTATGATCAAATGTCCAAGTCAACAGACTTGGACATTGATCTAACCGTGCACTACTACATTTCCCCAAAGCTTGCCATCGAATTTGAATTTCCCACACATGGCAGCTCACGCGCACATGTGGGCAATGTACTCCACCATAAGAGCATTCAAAATTGGGTTGGGCACTCTATTATTTCACTTTCCCTTGCCATTTTCTCTCCTCTGTGTTAAGGAATCGTGACCAACCACTGCCAATTCATCCCCTGTTCAAATCGCACTCAGACCATGCCCAATTCATTTCATATCTTGGCCTGTTCACACCCTTGCTTGGTTAAATTCACCTCTTTCACAATGTCCATGAGATATGAACCCTCCTCCTATGAAAACTTGTTTTCCATTCCCGAATTTGCACAGTGCAGAGAGGTGTTTTTGCACATAGGATGGGGGCCATTTATGTATAGCTTGCAGGGCCATGATGATGACCTCTCTATGCAATTTGTAGTTGTTTTTTATGGTAGGATAACACATGTAGGGTCTCTTATCTTTGAAGTCATAGAAGAGTTTGTTGCTACTACAACAAAGCTCCCAAGAATGGGAGATAGATGGTTTAAAAACCACCAATTGTTGCACCCAAGTTACAACAGGGTGTTTAATCCCTAATACGAGATAATTTCAGGAGAAAAAGGGTATGCTAAGGAGTGGATAAAGCTAGAATTGGTCAACCCCCTCATCTTCATCAGAAGGTTAATTACATGTGAAGGTAGATACTCTACTTTCAAAGCTTGTCATTTTAGATTGTTGGCCCATTTTCTGTTCAACAAACCCTTGAACTTCCCCTTCTATTTTCTCAAAAGCTTGGAGAAGATGTCCTCTCAATTGAGGAAAAATCTAACTAACCCCCACAATATTCTCTTCCACCATGGCTTGATCAAGCTCCTTGTTCTATCCGATTTAGAGAAATAGGGGAAAAATGGGATGCCTTTATCTACCAATTTGCAAACCCTCACTTGACAGTTAAGACCGGAAAAAAGCCACTTATCCTAAAAACTATCTCTCCATCCAAGCCTCGCTCTCCAAGAACTCCAAACTCCCTTGCACAAACCCTCCCTCTACCGGAACAATACCAAAATCTTGTTGACATCCCTACTTCTTCATCAGGTAAAAATACCATGATCAAAGACCAAAATAAGTCTATTGTTGACCCCCCAATGCCTTCACTCTCTCTTGATCCTACACCTAAGAATCTCCAAGAAGTAATTCTGCAAGAATTTCCCATCATTCCTACAAACAAGAGGGGAGCCAATCAATTTGGTAAGGGACCCTTTCGAAAGAGTAACAAGAACACAAGAACCAAGCCTTATGCAAAAACTCCACCTTCTTCGGACCCCATCCAAGTGTCCTTCGACCTTGAGAGCCCCCATAAGAAACCTAGAGAAGTCTCTGCAGATGTATTAGAGCCACTAAGGAAAACAAAATTAGAACCTACCTCACCTTACCAATATCCCATCACTCCTACTTCACCCATTCCTATTTTAGATCCTAAAAATGATAGATTGTCCACATCCCTCAAAGGATATAAGCCTTTCTCGTAGATTAGCGACTCTGTCCCAACCATAGAGAAGCTACAAAAAGAAAACCATCAGCTTCTCCAATAGTTGGAAGAGAGGAAGACAATATATGCACACATTCATCATGACAATCCAGTCCTTCAAGCAAAGGTCAACTCCCTTCAACGGTTGGTTGATGAAATGACTAGATCTAACCACAGCCTCAGAGCACAATTAAAGAAACACAAGAGGCACAAGGCTAAGCCTACACAGAAAGAAGGAGAAGCTTCCAAAGATGATCCTCCTCAGCAAGACTAGTCACAAGGGGTAACTTCTTTTTGTTTGCAGTGGGACCCGCAAAATCGTAAGTGTGGGGGTAGTGTTGGGCCTGAGATATGATCATTTTTATGACGAATATTATACATTTTTGCAACATGTGCATATGCGTTTTTCATCTTTTAAAGGAGCTTTTTGAAGAATTTCATGATCAAATGGTATGATCTCCATAAGGTATGTGTAATTCATGTTTAATGATTGAATCAAGTATATATCATCACGTTTTATGATTTCAAGAACTAATTCATGTTTTCCTGGTGTTACAGAGAAAAAACGCACTATGATTCTAGTTCCGACACTTGATCTGACACTTGATTTGGCACTCGTTCCGGCACTTGATCCGACACTCTGTCTAGCACTGCATATTGCACAAAAACGCACGGTGACTTGGCGTTTAAGGTATTGGCGACCAGTGATGGGAAAATCGAGAACATGGGTTTTTTTCATGATGCCCCCCTCCAGCTACTAAGCTCTACACAACTCAATTTTAGTTGTCCAAAGAGGGCAATTATTGGCTCGCTCTGTTTTATCAGTTAGGGCATCATTTATTGTAATTTTCTGAAATTAGAAGTGGTTCGACCCTCCTTTGGTCGACCACTTGGTATGTAATATTATAAATACTGCTAGGATGCTCATAAGATTGTTAAGCAAGTAGAAGAACCATTGTATTGGAGACAAACTCGTTTTTCTCTATTTTTGAGTTTTTACATTGCCAAAATTATGCCAGAACTGCATTTTCAAGTTTTTATGGTGAATTCGCCTTGCTAAGCTTGTGGTGTGCTTGTAGGAAGTAGACATGACTTGTTGGGGGTGCCATCAGCAATTTGGTGACTATCAATGTGTTGTTTATGTAATTCTTAATTTAATTACTCTTTTTATTTTCCTATACATGTATGTTTTTATTATGCTAACTAGTTTGTTGTAGCTTAATTGTTTTAATTGTTTTGTAGGTTAGATGTTGATACATATTAGAATGCATTGATTTTATAGACTAGGAAAAGACTTGCAAGTCTCTCTCTCTTAATACTAACCCCATATGAAGTTAGATTATGCTTTCTTTTATGATTTTACAGTTAAGTTTAAAACAGATTTTTAATCAGATAGAACAAAGTTTTTAATTTGGGTTTTCTTTTGACAAGGATTGATGGATGGATAGATTTAATTCAAGTTTTTAATCATATCTTGCTCATATTATTTTTATATATAACTTGTTTAATTAGTTGTTGGTTAATATAATTGTTAGATTACTTTTTAATATCATGTTTTAAATTTATGTTCTTAGTTATTTTCTGATTACAGTTTGAATGGTTAGAATAGACATAGTGTAGTTTCATTTTACACAATCTCCTTTCCTAGAATTAAAATGCAATTACATTTCTTAGTTAATGGTTGAATCTAGTTTTGCTTACATAGTGAAGAAGTATAATGATGATATCGTTATGTTGTTGATGGTTTATACATGAATATGTATGGTATTTAACATTATTTTTGTCATGGCTAAGTTTTTATTGGATTGTTTAATCCATACCTTTCATTTTTCCATTGAGATTAGTGTTGAGCTTATACCATTGGAATTGTCCTTTTTTGTCAAGTGCCATCGATATATTATCTGACACCAAAGACAGTCACACAACCACCAGCATTATATTGAAGTATCATAGGTTAAAAGAGATAGTTTTCCTGCTTTCATAGATATAATTTCTTGCTTTCATAGCTTAAGAAATAGTTTTATTGTTGTTGTAGTATAGATAGACTTTTCTTTGATAGATATTAGTTTGTTTATCATAGATTAAGAATTAGTTGGTTGTCTTTCTTTCTTTCAATAGAATAGATTTCCTTTTATGCATTGCATTGAGCATTTAGTCCAATTGCCTCTTAGATTTCCTTTCATGCATTAGAAATAGTTTTTCATTGAGCATTTAGTCCACTTGCCTGTTAGGCTAGATAGTTGTTCAATAAGAAGTTTTTTCTTGCAGTAGTTTGTTTCCTTTGCTTACTTGTCTTTTGCTTTAGTAAGGTAGTTAGTTTCCTTTGTTTGTTTGTCTTTTTCTTTAGTAGATTAGTTAGGTGCTTTTGCTTACTTGCTTATTTATTTTCTTTCATAGGGTAGTTTCTCATTGAATGTAGGTTCGCAAGTTAAAGAAATTTTCTTTTGTCATTTGCTTATTCTTCTTAGTAGTTTACCTTTGTTTATTGCTGAACTAGTTTGCTTTACATAGGTTTTTACTTGCTTTCTTAGGAACTATCCATCGATCCTTGGCCCAAAAGTACTGAGGTTACCTAGTTTCAATTTGCTTAGTAGGGTTTTATCATTAGATAGTTTTTCTTGAGTAGATTAGCCTTAGATAGCTTCCTTCATTAGTTATACTATACTCCTACCAGCCCTTATATGTTTGGCATATATTTTGCTACAACTCTAAGTTTACTTACCCCAGGTTGACAATTTAATTGAGGGTTTTTACTATTTTTTAGTGCATATAGAACACCCATAAAGCTTGATATGCTATCTCCAGTCCCAATAGTGGCATGGCCATTCCATCATGCATCTGATCTTCACAAGACACAATCAAGGAAGGTAGGGTTCAAGGATCGTTAAAATAGGAGGTGTGGAAAGAAATGAACCTCTTTGATGAAAAGGGCCTCTGGACATGGCATAAACATGGTGAATCGGTTCCATGGAGTCGAAGGTACCCATAAGGGATGAATACATTCTAACACTGATATTCTCAGTTTCCAGCTGAGAATTGTCGACCACAAGGATTGATGGTCCAAGAGATGCACTGGGGATAGCATACACAAAGGACAACTGGTCGATCATCATGATCTTCCCATCATGAGGAAAACAAAGAGTGCGGAAGACGGATGATTCATAGCATAATTCCAATTCCATCTTAGTAACAAGTTATAATCGAGGGGTGCATCAACCACCTTGACATCCACCTCTACTGTCTTCCCACCTAAATGGGCCAGAAAGGCAGGAAGAATATTATGAGTGTGGAAGGGACGACTATCAAAAGTAGTCAACATGGTCAGATACTGGGAGAGAATCAAAGAGCGAACATCTTTCCAACAGATCAGGGACATCACACATGTTGCAGTGCCTTCATCGACAACCGCACGCTTGATGGTATACTTCGAGAAACCCATGTGGATTTGGAATGCCACATGGTAACGAAAGTGAGGTTCACATATGTGACATCAAACTTGATAAATTTTGAGCCACTTGGGTGTAGATATCCTAACGCATATAGAAAGGCATTCCTCTATGAGGGAAACATCTAGAGTACCTCCAGATCCGACATCACACAAGGGGTTTGACCCAGGTCCTCAATAATAGAGTAATTATGGGTGGCTCTAGAATTTGGATTGTGGGTAGAGTGCTTGAGTACTCCTTTTGGAATACGAGGTAGTGGATCTGGTTTTTCGATCTACAAGAGCATCTCCAGAGGAGGACGAGATTCTAGACTAGGTACAATTTGTGGAGAACTACAATTGCGAGACTGTGTGGCTACCTTAATGTGAGAATTGACCATATTGATGCATAAACGGTCACCATATTGTGCCAGTTATTTTTTACTCTCGTCCACCACATTTTTGGAATTTGAGGAGCTCTAGGCCATGTGTTAGTTATGTGGGAAAGGGTTCGGTAGCATGGGGGGTGGTAGAGATAATATCCTCGTAGCTTTCACAAGTTTGGGGAATAAATGAGTAAGATGATCGTCTGTACAAAGCTTACAGGGAAATTTCACCTTACACCTTTCTTTCTTTCCCTCACTAGAATTGTTATTCATCATCTCATTATTACCATTGTCCTTGGGTTTATTATTATTATTCCCACCATTATGATTATTATTACGTCCTTTCCTCTTATTCCTATCTGGTTGTTGGTTACCATTTGGGTCGGTCGACAATTCCACAGAATGTACATCCGCTGACTGAGTGGGATTGGAAGACACAAAAGAAGATGTCCCTCCTACAGACTAGTTTAGTGACAACTCTTTCAAATGGCTTGTCACCAAGTCTATGGATTTCACATTGGCAGAGCCTATAATTCCATTGGCATGAGGTCTAGGATTTTGTCTAGGGTCATAGTTTGATCTTGGTGCGTCCGGAAGAATATTGTATAACATCCCAAACTGATCATATATAAGATCTAACTATTGGGTTTTGAAGATTGTTTCTTCCTCATATGTAACCCTGGATGTAGCAACATCCTTTGAAATAGGAGGTTGTAAGGACTTAAGGAACCACTCTAATAGTAAATCCGGGTGTATAAAGGTCTTGATCAACCTCTTTCATCTATGCCACTCATGGATGTGATCTGAGATATGAGTGGCTTTGTCCTGGTGTAAGGTCCAAAAAATTTCTAGGCCAACATCGTAACAAACCAACAATTGGAAGTGGTTAAGGAAGACTAAAACCATCTAACTAAAGGTCCCATATGCCCCCCCCCATGTAGCTTGATATACCATTTTGTGGCAAACCCTGTGAGGGTGTGTTGAAATAATATTAACCAAATGGAATCATTGTTAAGGGAATTCAAAGAGCACCATAAGTGAAAGGTGGCAATGTGATCACTAGAGTCCTCGCCATTCTTGGCTTCAAATTTTAGAATATCTGAAGGAAGCTTGGTGGGAATGGGGGGGCATGTAGGATCATGACACAGAGGGTCATTCGTCAACCTAGACAAGTTCGGTAGGTTCAATGTGGCCAAAAAAGGGAGATGGGGTTGCATCATCTCACCCCAAGCTCCCTGGAAATATTGTGTTTGGGGAATCACAACCCATCCAAGGTTCTGGTAAGCACCATGTACCTATCTGAGATTTTAAGAGCCTCCTCTAGGATGATTCATAAGAGGTTGGTTGGGAATCATTCTAGTAGGAATGTTCTGATGAGGGTTATAAAAAATTCCCCCGGACGAAGTGGCTCTGGGTTGGGGGTTTCCCAAGCTGTGAAACTGACCTCCTCCAGGTGTGAATCTGAAGGATAAAGGTGGAATCATCATGCCAAATGTGTTGGTCAGAATCAACACTAAGGAAGTGAGGGTAAAGGACAAAACTTGATCAGAAGCTTGTCCGCCAGGTTGGTTACTCCACCCAAAAGAAAACATATTAGATCTGGGGTTAAAAGAAGGAATTCCTCCCATAGTAGGAGTCGTTTGAGGGATCTGAGAGCCAACAAACAAGAAAGCATTATAAGGAGGAGTTTTTCCCCCAAGTACAATGCTAGCATTAGGGTGAGCAATTGGGATGGAATTTGAAAACTGCAAAGTAAAATTTAGCATACTATAGGAAAAAGAATTAGAGGCCATCGATATGGATTGAACATTTTAGTCTGGTGAGTGACCAAGGGACCCAAATGGGTTCATGGAAATAGGTTGAGTATTCACTATAGGATGGGAAGTAGTGATGATAGGTGCCTCTAGCACTACAACCATTGTGGTTGCAGGAGTCGAAGGGGTTCCATTAACTATAGTAGGTATGGGAGTTGAAGGGCTCCTAGTATCTTGATGACTCGGTTCAGTACTCATCCTCATAGAACCATAAGTCTGATAAGTGGAGGTATGTGTACCAAATTTAAGAAATCTATGCCTTTTAGAAGGAAAAGACTCAAAATGTGGCGATAACTATAACAAGCAGCGAGATAGACAAGGAAGTTGGTCCGACTCCACGATGACTTAAGATTCAAGATATAAAAAAAAAATCCTGAGTCCAACTAGTAATCAAAGAGCACACCAAAAATAATGAAACGGCTAATATGCACACAAATAGGATAAAGTGGTTGAAAGTGACCTCCCTCCCTAAATTAGGTATGCCTCTCTAAAGAGGGTCCTGAGACTCTCTGCTAAAGATCGGAGGTATTAGAATCAATTAAAATGGCCCTCGTGGGATTAACAACCAGTCAGTCAGATCCCCCCAGAGAGGTAATCCTCCATAAAGGTTGTGTATTGTCCATCCCTTATCTGACCCAGGGTACCTAGAGAGTAACCCCTACAAGTAACATATGTGGCACCTAAGTCAAGAAACTAAACAACCATGGTATAATCGATGCACACATGAACAATCGTAATTCAGTTCCATCGTATGGGTAGGGTTACAAAGCTTGAAACCTTTAAAGGATTGCCTCTCATGGAGGTAAGGATACTAGCAAGATCCCCAGAAATATATTTGACGCTAAGAAGGTATCAGGGGGATATCCCTTCAACTGACCTCACGCGACCTTGTGTTTAACTCTGGTGTAAGTGGAGCCTCCTGTTATTACCAATTATATAATGGATTTATCCACTCCCTTAGTCAGACACATATGTTGATTTAATAGCCTTGGAGAAGTTTACTCACAAAATCCTATTCCAAGGCACTAAATCCTAACATAGTTTGTGCACCCTAGAAAATAAAATCATTACTAATCAATTTTAAATTATAGTGTTAACTTTAATGGTCTTTCTTACTCAAAAGGTGCAGTCGTGAAACTAGTGATGTTATGACTCAACAAGTAAAATAAATGAATATGAATACAATGCAAAGTACTAACTTCAATTTCCAAAAAATGATATTCTTCCTAAAAATGCAATTTTCAATTCAATTCTGCAATTCTAAATAAAAATGCAATATTTCGTTACATGCACTAAGATAAATGACAAAGACTCAAGAGATCAAAATGCTAATCAATGTAAAATTCCTAATATTTTTGTATTTTCAATATAAGAAAAATGAAAATGCAAGGACTGCATGACAACTTGATATAAACACTCTATTGTGTATAGACAAATACAACCCAAGTAGGATATCAAGAAGCAAAAAAACCCAGCCCAAGTTGCAAGGACAATCAAAATGAAAATATGATGAGAAAGGCACCGCCCAAAAATTCAACCAAGCATAGGTTTCCTATCATTCCATAGACACTTAACAGTCATTACAGACACCCAAGAAGACTCAACAATCAACAAAACCTACCCAACAACCACCAAACCCGGAAATCAAGAAACAAAGGTTGATGTATGCGACTGCTCAAGGGAAAAGCATGTATGTACGAGGATTGTAGAAGGACAACATACATATGTACACTATTGTCAAGCAAAAACCTGTGTATGTGTGTCAAAACACAACTAGGCTAAGGAGAAGGCTGAAAGAATCAGACCCAGAGTGAATAGAGGTTGTCCAACAATCATACGACAAGAAACTCAATATGAATGAGAGTAATCTAAGGATAAAAACACTCCAAACCCAAAAAAAGAAGATTCAATCCTTAGTACGGTCACCAATTCTGTTACGATGAAGATCTCTCTATGGCTAGGGGAAAACCACAACAGACAGAAATGACTGCAGAAATCAACTCTACTTTCAAGTATTATATATAAACAAATATGCTAGAAATACAAGATAAAAGGCCTACCTCGTCCATACGTTCGATGAAGTCCATCATTGAACACTTGACCCAAAGCAATATACCTACAAATAGTCCTCAACAACCAAAGAATGCAAGCATATGGTGATAATATATTATGTTACCACATTCAATAGCATAATCCATCAAAATTCATAACAAATAAGCCCATGGAATACTAGTTCAAATATTTGCAAGATATTAATTGGACGATAAAAGAGTATTTCTATTAATATATAATCAACATAAGTGAATAAGTTACAGACTTTCGTGTCAGCATGGTTCAGAACTAAGAAACCAATTTCCTTCCAGCTGGGCCTCCACCACTTCAATCCTCCACCAAAGGAAATCTCATATAAGAGAGACTATGAGGTTCTCAATAAATAAGGGAAGAGTTTGGGGGTTGAACAATGTGTTCAAACTTAAAGGACAAAGGGATGCAGACTCAATGTGAAGTGAATAATTTCTCTAGAGTAACTTTGCTCCTAAAGTTGAATTCTTTCTCCTCTTTTCCATACCTTGGATTTGGCCCATTTATAGCCTTCAAGTGGAACTGAAGGGTTGAGTCAGGACATTTATTGTATATGGAAGACCAAGGATCTTTGATCTCATGACGTGACTTGGGAACCTGACACCATTTTTCAATTTTGGGCACATTTCCTGATGTACGCATGTTGTAGTGGTGAAACCTACATATACACATGTTGTATAGTAGGCAAGGTGTGTATATGTGGAAACATTATATTTTTAGCTATGGGATTTTCAAAAAGGGACTTCAAGTCTGCATAGGGAAATGGAAAGAGGCCTTATGTGCAAGATTGCATGGAGTGAGGAAAATCTTTCTATAACACAGGTGGTAACAAGTTTGAATATAGACTAGAAGGGAGAAGGGGTTAGTTTAGAATCTTCCATGTGAAATCAAGAAAGATGGTAACACGCATACTTAGACCGTGAAAGAAAAATTATTTCCTTGGTTTGCAATACTTGGAGGCCAAGGAAATAGTCCAAATAAACTAAGTCTATCATTTCAAATTTCGTTTTAAGGATGGGTTTTATATGGGTTACAATTTTAGGGTCACTACAAGTGAGGATAAGGTCATCAAAATAAAGAACAAGTATTTTTAGAAGGCCTCCTATTTTCTTGGTATATAATTTTGTGTAAGAATGACATCTACAAAAGTCGGTGTCAAGAAGAAATTTGTACATTTTGGCATACCAACCTCGAGGACCTTTCTTAAGACCATGAAGATATTTATTAAGGTGATAAACAAGTATGGATTCATTCTAAACATAGATATGAGGTTGATCCATGTAGATTTCGTCTTTCATATCCCCATGCAAGAAGGAGAATTTGACATCCATCCAATGCAACTCCCATTTATGTGAGACTAAAAGGGACAGAACAAGGTGGATTCAATTCATTTTGGATACAATGGAAAAGGTTTCATTATAGTCAATTCCTTAAACTTGATAGAATCCTTTAGCTATTAACTAATCCTTGTTACTTTCAACACTTCCATATGATGAATACTAGATATGTACACCCATTTAAATCTGACAAGTTTTCTTCCTTTCAGAAGAGGTACAATATCCCAAGTATCGTTCACCATTAAAGAGTGATACTCTCCATTCATTGTTGTGTCCCATTCTAGATGGAATGAATATTATGTAAATTTTTCTAGATCATGAGTCTCTAAAAATTGATCCAAAAGGGAGGAGGCCCATTGGAACTGTGAATGTGTCTAACACTGATTTGAAGGATCACTAACAATATCAATACATGCTTCTCATTTTGAATGACCCCATATCAAAAGTAGTGGTGTTGGTGTAGGTTCATGTTTAATGGACTCATATGGAGAAAGGTGAGAAGGTGGAGGTGGATTTCCATCTTCATTATCATCATCTTAAGAAGAATAAACTATAATAGGAACATTATGGAACAAAAAACAAAAATGGTTCACAGGCCGAAGATTGCACAAATGTCGAATTATGCTTGGAAGCTAAGGGATTTTCATCAAATTTAACATATATTATAATAATAATTTCATTGGAATGAGGTTGAAGAAGTTTTTAACCTTTGATATCTTCAGAGTATCTAAAAAAAATGCACTTCTCACTTTTATGCTGTAGTGATTTCCTTTTCTCATCAAGAATGTGAGTCAATTCTATACTACAAAATGCACAGAAGTAGCTTACAGATGGCTTAATGTTAGTCCATGATCATTGAAGTGTTATATTTTGTTAAGCCTTTGTGGGAGTGATATTTACTATGTAATTTGCACAATTTATGGCTTCTACCAATAATAAACAACTAATCCCTTAGATTAGATCATACAACTAGACATTTATTTTAATGTGTTATTCTTTCGCTCAGAAACACCAACCTCATATGGTATATACGGAACGGTATGTTGCATTTGAAAGTAATAAAATAACTTGTAAATTTATTTTTCACATATTTCCCTCTTTTATATGTTCTTAATTGTTGAAGTTGGTGGCCAGCTTATTTTTCTACAAGGGCCTTGTAGGTTGTTGTAGGGTCTAGTTGACTATCTCGACTAGACCCACCAGTCAAGTCAATTGTAGTAGTCGATTAGGGAATTTGGTCGAATAGGAAGTTAGAGTCGACCAACATAACAATTAAGGTATGTAACTAACTAGTAATCATATATCACATATATAAACACATCATCATGTAAAGGAAATATAGAGGTTGTTTTGTCTACATCTAATAAAATGCTTTGATGTTTCTCCCACTATTTTGTATGTCTATATGTATGCTTCTATGCTTCTATATGTTGACACGGAGATTAAATTTTTTCCACCTTTAAAAATGAAGCTTCATCTTTTCCTGATCCATGGAGCCACCCTTAGTCCAAAATAGAAAGGAGTCAGAATCACCCATTCCTTTTTGAGTTTCAAAATTTGGTTCTTCTCGAGGTGTGATCTTCAACTATCCCTTTTTCTTGGCACTAAAATCCCGAAGCCATCTAAAAATATTAAGAAATATAAAGTAAAAAGGGGGAAGAAATGAATGTTACTTTTTTCGTTGTTTACCACAAAGCACTCTTTAATTTGTAATCAATTAAATCCCTAAACACAATTATCTCACCCTCAAGATTTCATGATTCAGTGTTCTCTCTACTAAAGCGTTTTCAAACTCTTCTCCTTCGAACTCCCGGTCCTCGATTTTCTGAAAAGTAAAAAATTAAAAAGTAATTGTCCACTAATCATGATTAATTAAAGTTTTTTTTTTTTAATACGAGTGATTAGCGCCTCGCTGATCCCATCGCAATTTCACGATTTGGGGTTTACTTGTGACATATCCCCTATCGCCAGGATCCCCGAAGTTCTGAAATGTGAAATTGCGTTTTCTTTAAACAAACCCTAAGATTAAAAGATTAAACTATTTTCAAAACATGATTAATGATGACTAAGCTACTTTTTTCTTTTTGGGAATTAAGGAAGGCAGTGATTTTCGGGTTTTCAGCTTCAAATCGTCAATATATGGCAGTATTAATAACGGGTAAATGAAAATATTTTTGATGTGAGTTTGTATCATTAAGGATATCTTTCAAACTAAAGCATTTATTTTTCATCGATGGTATCAGTACGCTCGCTACAACACAAATTTAGAGATCAATAAAGGTCATGTGTGTCGAAGTTCATTCTTAACCTTTGCCTCTGTAGCGAGTCGCATTTGTCCATTTTTATACACTTTTCCCTGTAAACAGGTTTCTAGTCCAGTATAACCACCATGGCGCCCAAGAAGGCCACCAAGAAAAATGAGGAGGTTGCAGAGGCCTTGAGTCCATACGGAGATGTTGTATCTGATACAATACTGCATGCCATCGATTCCATAAAATCCTAGAGGTAGATTTTCAAAACTCTTGATTATGAGATTAAGAACTTCCCCCATGATATCGACAACAAACTCTAAGATATAGCGGAGTCTGAACTTCACAAGGTGGCTACACGGCCGTGACTCCTGACTTACAACAACATGATCATTTGGGCTTTAGAGAGAGCGGACGTGTAGACGAGGAGCATTCAGGACAACCGAGGGGTTGTCATCGGCTCCTTCAGACCATAACATATACAAGTAATGTATAAATTGTCTTCCTGTCCCAAATACATTTATAATAAAGATTTCATCAGTGAGTTTCATAGAAAAGAATGTTTTGATTCAGACCAAACTTATCCTGACATAATAAAAGACTGGTGGAGAAACAAAGAAAAATTTAGGGCCCACACACATGGTGTTTACACTACAACGTCTTTAAACGAGTATATAGTTTATGTGGTGATGATGTTATGTAGGATTTTTGGTAATGAAAGTCCTACCCACTTCCCAGCGGAATGGGTACCTCTTTTGCATGAGGTTGCATAAGGTTAAAACTTCAATTAGGATAAGATTTTATCCGATAACATAGCAAGAGAGGTTATGGAGTACCAGACTGCAAGATCAAAAGGCCAAACAACAACCTTTTATATGTCCACATACATCATGGATGCTATATGCTTCTCCACTCCTTTCCCTTTGATGAATTGGAGTTGGAATCCGACTTACCCGGAGCCTATTCATGAATAACATTCTAAACTTTGGGAAGAAAACACCAAAGATTCATTCTATCAAATTTGTCATTTCGTGGTAATACCACTACACCAGATGCTATACGACTGTGCACCCCCCCGCATTTCAGAGTTGGTCATAGGGAGCCTTTGGGCAATTTTATGACTGGTTTATAGAGGAGAATTTCTCCTACATCAGAGTTTTCGGATGTTTGATTCCTCTGCATGTGCTCCCAAAATTCCTCCCTGATAGACTAGTGTGTAGGGAGGTAGCTTATCAAATAGTAACAGGTGGAATCAAGATAGAATCAAAGACAACTCAAAAGAAATCTTGGCCTATTTTTCCCGTTCAGATTGGAAAATTTTCACTTCTCAATTTGGGTCATTCCAAGGTTGAAGTGGCAGCACTGGAGGGGGTCAAATTAGTATATCTCAAGAACAGGAAGCATGATCCTTACCAGTTAGTGGGGAAACACATGGCCCACTACAATATGAAAGAATATGAACATGAGGAGTCCCCTTGGGATGACATGTTCAAAGGGACTAAGACTTATAAAGAGCTGTTAGAACGAGTACAGACAATGTCGTCTGACTTGCAAGCTAGTTTTTGGACCTTTCAGAAGCATAGACGAAGTGGTCTCCCCAAAGTGCTGCAAGGAGAAGCAATCACCCTTCCCCAGGAACAAGAAAATATTCCCCCACTCTTCGAACAAGTAGAACAGGAGAAGGGCAATCTCGAAAAAGTCTGACAGGATACTAAAAGGCCCCCACAAAACAAAGAGGCGTTACAAACGAAAAAACCAGAGACAGAAGTAGAGAGGAGGTCCGGGATACCTCCCGAGTCCAATAAGATTACTACCCCTTCATCACCTGGTGTTGATGTCAATATTCCTAAGGAAATAGGGGGGAAAATATCTACAGATCTAGGAAGTCCCATAGCTTCCTTAACCCCTTTACAGTCCGCTTTTGGATTCCCACAGATGGGAGACCTATTTGTTGATGACCTCACCTCTATTTCCATAGATGAGATTCCTTCTTTTGATTATTTTTTTAGCAGAAAGAGGAAGGTTGTCCTGAAACAAGAGATGTATATAAAGGAGGGGAGTATGGT
Source organism: Picea mariana (assembly GCA_032191745.1). NCBI lineage: Eukaryota > Viridiplantae > Streptophyta > Pinopsida > Pinales > Pinaceae > Picea > Picea mariana. The sequence goes on from JASDQU010101873.1 coordinate 269,624, forward strand.
AAAAAATCATAAAGTCTTGCTAGATGGATAGAATTTGGAGGAGGAGGATTTCGCTACAGAGATAGAAGGTTCCATGGGAGCCATGGCAACATCAAATTTTTTTAGCGTGGGAAACATGAGAACCGGGATAAAGAAGAGTAATAACATGATAGCTCAATTATAGGATCAGTTAAAGAGTGCTGAGAAGAACATCAGAGAAGAGGTGAGTAAAATCTTGGAGTAGATCAGGGTTGTCGAAAGGCTAGAAATTAAATCACTCAAATCAAGCCTGGACGAAATGAACCAGAGGATACAAGAAAGTCAAGTGAAGGTTACTCAACAAAAGGAGCATGCAGAATAGTTACAGGCTAAGCTAAATTTGATGGAAGGCCAGGTTATAGATTTAAAGGATTTCCAGAACCTCTCGCTGGAAACGCATACAAAGATAGAAGCTGAGTAGCAAAGACTGATCTCCAAAATAGGGATCATCCATAATTACTTTCAAGAGGTAAGAAAATATCTTGATAACATTATTTTACTAGAAAAGGAACCTAAAGCAGCAAGGAATACTTTCTAGAAAGCGGTTGCATGTTCAGGGAATAAAGGGGCGATGAAAAATCTAAAGCTCACTGTCACGAAACAAATAAAAGGAGACATCATGCTCAATGTATGGGAAACAAATATGTCTGAGAGCAAGAAGATAGTCAAAGAAATCAAAGATGATTGTGAAGGAATCTTTGATCATTTGGATAAGCAAGCATTAGGCATTGAAAAAAATGACTGATATGAGTCACTGGGGCAGATAAACATTGAAAAATAACAGTTGGACTGCAAAGAAGGTTTGAAGAAGATTCAGATGGAAATTTTACAATTGAAGGAAATCGATGCCAACCTAATAAACAGATGGTTGGTATAGCCCAGTTTAAAATTTCAAGTGATCAAGCTTTCTAACCAAGGTTTTGAAGACCGGTACCCAAAGGTACAAAGAAATTTTTATCTGTTTGAGACTAAAGATCTTCCAACACCTCCTAGAAACTTTGTCCATTTTCTGGAGAAATGTATTGAATGTGTATCATCAGAGGGAGAAAATTTGACTAAGCAATGAAGTATCATTTGGAAACTCATACTTTTGGAATGATAGATAAATAAAAGTTAATCGTGCAACGGTTAAGGTTGCAGTTTTGTAACTAATTTTCTCCTAGAAAGTAGGAGATTGTTAACCATCAAGTATGGATGACCTTTTATAAATAAAGGGGACGAAAACTAAAAAATGGTTTTTGATCTCTCTGAAAAACATTGTTGACGAAGTACTTTTGAAGAGACTCTAAATTAATAGAAATGCAGATTGAAGATTCCAGATCTTGTCACTTTTGAGTTATGTGTTTCCCTGTCATTTCATCTTTCTTATATATGTTTAATTGATGAATGCTTAGCCACAATTTAGTATAACCTCTACTGTGAAAATTATTATTCTTGTTATTTCAAATCATTTATAGTTTTTTCTTCGTATCAGTTATCAACAGATACAAGACCTATAGATGCTTAGATTTCAACACCATATGCTTCATTAATATTTTTCTTATTTCATAGTCTTTTGTTACAATGTGAGATTCCTCTGAAATTGATGCCTCACTTTGCTAATAGATTTATGTTTTTCTTCATATCATGCATGTTTCATTTCTTTAAAATTTAACACAGATACAAGAAAAGGACTACAATTTGGTCATACTATTTATTTATGTTTTGACGTCATTCTCATTACATTGTGGAATAGAGATAACCATCCTAAAAAGAAAGCACGGAACTTTATCCTCCTTTATTTTCCTCCTTCATGACAGTACCAGTTGCAAGGTAGCCTAATATCGAGCCCGGCCTCTCGGATCAAACCAGCATTGCTCTAAATTTATTTAACACTATTTTACAAACAACAAATAACCAGGTTGACTTAGAACGTTCATGGGCAACAATTGAGAGAGATATCAGTATCCAGGAAAGGGAATTTTGACAGAGACAGTTGAGAAACCGACAATAGCCTTTACCTTTCTATCAGTCTTTTTCTATTCTTATCTCCCTCTATTTTTTCATATGCCTTGAAATTATGCTTTAAAGTCTTAAAGTATAAACTCAGGAACAACATCTTTTTGGCGTCGTTGCTGGGGAATGAAGAAACGAATCTTTTTCCTTAGGGAGAACAACATTGACGCTTTCTTTCTTTGATAGTGAACAAAGTTGGAAACCCTTATAAGGCTACCTTTATCTTTCACTTGGAGACTCCACATAGTTTAAGCTAGATATTAACCAGAAAAACACTAGAAAGAATCTAGACAATAAGCAGATTTCACCTTTTTCGGACCCCGAAAAAATTCTAAAATCAAGAAAATACTTCCACCAGACTGTCTCATCCACAAATAAAAAATTTTGACCTAAGTTTACATAGTCTGACTCAGAAGATCAATGCGGTGAATCAAGTATTCCGGTCCTTTACGATAAATACCCCATTGATAAAGTCACACCCCCTGAATCAGATTTGGTTCATCCAGTCTTTGAGACCGAAGCTTTCTCAACCTTTTCCCACACCGATAGAAAATGAAGAGTTGCCTCACTTCCTGTGGTGTCTCATTTTCCCTCCTTTCTCGAAGTTTGTTTTCCTACATCTCAAAAATAAAACAATTATCCTATATATCTTGAATCAACTTCTATTGATTCTCCTGTATTCTCACCTAGTGGTTCTGAAGGAACCAATCCACATTCCCCAAGCTCTTCTTTCTCAAGTTTCTTCTGTTGGGTATGTGTTATATTCTTTGCATGTGTGTGTGTGTGGGTGCGTTAGATACAACAACTGCGTCTGACGATCCCTTCAGATAGAGCTATGTCATCTGTGCCAGGCACTTTCCTAGGGGGGTCCCAGGGGGGGCAGGTATGCCCCCCCTGGTTACGTGCAGCGTTCGGGGCAGTGCCCTTAATTTGTTTTTTTGGGCGGTTTTTGCTATTTTTAGCAGATTTGCAAATCAATCCCGGATTAAGGGATTAGGGTTTTGGTATCTACGAAATACCTAAAAACATTGTATATATTGTATGACGAATGGTGAAATTCGATATAATGAAAATAAGAAAGGTTTTCCCTATTGAGGGTTTCCAGTATAAAATCTATGTGTACTCTGTGTATGATCCATTGATTAATTTCTATATTGCTTAAGAATCTATATGCATTGCTTTACTTCATAGGTTTAAAACTTACATGTGGTATCAGAGCTCATTTTTTGGCTTCAGAGGGATGCCTTTGTTGTTGAGGGTTTGGCTCGGTCTTGATAGATCAAGTTTATCTTGGGTCTGTGATAAACTTGGGTTTAGTGGGAGATTTTGCAGTGGAGATTCAAGTAAAGAAATAGGAATGACAAGCTCATCTAGAGTCGAGATAGAGAAGTTCAACGGTAAAAACTTTGAGCTATGAAATCTCAAGATGGAGGACCTTCTTGTAGACAAAGAACAATGGATCGTTGTGGATCCTGGTACACAACCTACTAGTACACCATCTACAAGCACACAGGCTACTGGTACACAAACTACCAGTACACAAACTACTAGTACACCAGCTACTGGTATGTCGAAGGAAGAATGGGACAAGTTGGAAAGAAGAGCAAGGAGTACTATTCAACTCTGCCTAGCAGATTTAGTGTTGTTGAATGTCTCAGGAGAATCTACAGCCAAGGAACTATGGGATAAGTTAGGAAATTTGTATTAATCAAAGTCTGTGGTAAACAAGTTGTTTCTTCAAAAGTAGCTATATCATCATAGGATGGAAGATGGAGATTCTGTGACAGAACATCTAAATGCCTTTAATACTCTGGTAAGTCAACTTGGATCTGTTAATATTACGATTGCAGAAGAAGATAAGTGTATTACTTTGTTATGTTCTTTTCCATACTCTTGGGNATCCTTGTTATCTGAAGAGATGAGGTGAAAAAGCATGGATGCTCACACCACAGATGATTTATTTGTAAGAGGGTGTACCCAAGACAGGAACCCTAGTAAGCCTTCGGGATGGAGATATAAATCTATAGGTAGATCTAAGTCTCCAGGAAAATATTTGAGGAAATGTTGGAAGTGTGGTAAAACAGGGCATTATAAGAAATATTGCAAGTCTAAGAAGGTTGAAAAACCAAAGGGTTCTGATAGTACCTCTTCCATGGAGGTGAAAACCTCCACTGAAGAAGGAGGTGATGTTTACCTAGAATCTACATGTACACATGCAAACCATGATGTATGGTTGATTGACTCAGGTGCATCATACCATATGCCTCCTCACAGGGAGTGGTTCTCTGAATATGAAAAATATGATGGTGGTGATGTATTCCTAGGAGATGACTCGATAGAAAAAATCTTGGGACATGGAATGGTTAAGTTATTGCTAAATGATGGAAGGATTAGAACTCTTCCTCGGGTTATACACATTCCAAAACTAGCTAGGAGCCTAATATTTGTAAGCAAGTTGAGTGATGCAGGAGTGAAAACTGTATTTGAAAAGAACACTTGCAAGATGGTAGGAGGAGCAATGGTGTTTATGAGGGGAGTTCATTGTGGAACTCTGTACAAGTTGTTGGAAAGAACTTATACTAATGGGTGTAACATTTCTGTTGTCCTTGAGCAGAAAAATGAAGGAGACAAGACCAATACTGTCCTTGAAAAGAAGACCATGTTGTGGCATCAAAGACTGGGGCATATTGGAGAAAAGGGCGTTTGAACACTACACGGTAAAGGTATGATTGAAGGTATGTCTAATTGCACTCTGGATTTTGATTTCTGTGAAAATTGTATATATGGTAAACAGAATCGAGTAAGATTCCCATCTTGTGCTACAAGAGCAAAGAGGATCTTATAGTTGATACACAGTGATGTGTTTGGACCTGTTCCTGTTCCATCCCTAGGTAAATCTGTGTATTATGTTTCATTCATAGATGATTTTTCAAGGAACACATGGATTTATTTTCTTAGAAAGAAATATGAGGTATTTGATAAATTTAAAGAGTTTAAGGCTTTGGTAGAAAATCAGGCAGAGAAGAAAATAAAGGTATTGAGAACAGATAATGGTGGAGAATTCTACGAAAATGAATTCGAAGAATTCTATAAGAAGTGTGGTATAGCAAGGCAGAAGACTAATCCATACACTCCTCGGTAAAATGGAGTTGCAAAAAGGATGAATAGGACACTGATGGAAAAATCAAGGAGCATGCTCAACGATGCCAGGTTAGGACAAGAATTCTGGGCAAAGGCAGTGAGTACAGCATGTTACCTGGTCAATCGATCACCTTCATCAGCATTGGATGATACAACTCCACACGAGGTATGGTCTGGAAAGAAACCCTCTCTTCAACATCTTAAAGTGTTTGGTTGTGATTCTTATGTACATGTTCCAAAGGAAAATAGGAGTAAACTGGATAATAAAGCTGAAAAGTGTATCTTTATTGCTTATAAAGATGGTGTGAAAGGTTATAAGCTTTGGAACCCAGAAACCAAGAAAACTATTTACAGTCGAGATGTTGTTTTCAGAGAGGTAAAATATGTATCCAAACAGGAATTCCCACCAACGCATGATCTGAAAATAGAAGGCTGACTTGTTATTCTATTCAAGCACTCTCTACTTCATTAAAATAAACTTTACAGGACCTTTCTTCATGTGTTAAAATATGCCAGATAAATTATGTGCTAAGTTTATGTATCTTCTTGTAAATGCTTATATGTGAGGATATGTTATTTTAAATGGTTATATATGTATTTTCAATAAATACACAACAACATAACTTGCAGCAAATAAACCATCAAACTCACAACAAGAACAAGCTGATAAAGGAGTTCACCCCCCTCCGGGCTACATCTCCTTGAGCCTCCATCAATGGACTTGGCTCTTTGAGATTAATTTGTCAAAAGTTCTTTTAAAAGATGATACTCAACTCCAATGGAAAAACAGACTGTACCATTGGGATCATAACACATAAAAACCCCAAAAATGACTAATAGAACTCTGAAAACGGATCATGGCTCATCCGGGCATGACCTCTTCTACATGTGGCCATAATCTTCCCTGAGCTTCTCTTTGGAAAAAACACCTACAAAAGTCCTCAACAGCCTCTGACACCTATCCCAATGTGTTCAGAGCATAGCAATTAGCCAAAAATGATTATTCAATCACAGAAAACAAACATAGGCTCACCAAAACATGTCCTCAATCAATGGGGGCTTCAAGCTCCCTAGAGCTCTCTGAAACTTCAATGGTGAAAAAATTGCAAAAGAAGTCTTCAAATGGCCTTGATAATAGTGCCAATGGATTCAAGACATCCAAAAACCCCTAGCTGGGCTTTTACGACACCTCAATCGGCCAAAAAATGAGAAAGATAGGCCTCCTTCCATCCTCTTCCTTCAACCTTGCTGTCTCCGGTTCACCAAAACGCACCCTTGTTAAATGGACCTGGTACACACACAATATATAGTGTGAAAACCTATCACTGGGTGCAATCGTTCCAATGGTGCAAACTGTAGGATGGTTATGGGTGTGCCAGCCCCTAACCGCCTAGCACCTGGGCACATTAAGAGTCATATGACCTCATGCATAAACAAAAGGAGGCTAACACTAGAAAATCAAAACCCCACGCGCAAAGAGACACGGTCATATGTAATGGAGTGCGCGACTGGCGACTTACCCATTTCAACTATGTGCCCAAACTCCATTATTGGCAAGTGGTCATGTGGTATGCATTACAACCGTGGGTGGGACCCCATTTAAAGCACGTATTCCCGCACACATCACAAGTCCATGGGTCATATGGCAACACATATAACCAGGGCTAGATTTATTGTAAAAACCCACGCATGTTTTTCACATGGTAAGTGGTCACATGTAAACGTAATGTAACCGTGGGTCGGGGCTAAGCCCCGGCCCGACCCCCCGCCATTTATATCATAGTTCAAACTTAAATAAATATAGAAACTTTATATGTTAAGAATTAATACGGTGGCGCGTTGGCAGCTCAGAATGTGCAAAGACTTTACATGGTGGGGAGAGGTCCGGGGGTCGAACCCCATGAACTCCATAAAATTTTAATTAACAAACCAAATAGACCAATACCAGGGTGCCAAGTGGCAGCCCATGATTGGGCCACGTGGCACCCAATCATTTGACCAAACAATGCCACGTGTCGCCTCCCAATTTGACCACGTCATCCAATAAATTACTGCCACATCACCAGCTGCCCTGTCATCATATTGCATGCCACATAAACTGTATGTACATGCCACGTCAGCATCCGTACAGAGTGTACGGACTGCACAGTCAGCATCCATTTTTTTTTACTGTTTGACAATTCGAACATATCGCGATATCTCTCGCTCCCGATGTCCGTTTGATACGGAACGAGTTGCGTTGGGTTTGTGACGACGAGGGCTACGCTCGCGTTTGTTTTGAAGCAATTCCAAGAACATTGATTTTTGAGCTAAAATTTGACCCCTGGTCCAGATTTTGATCACACCTTCCCACTGAAAGGATTTTGGACCCAAAAAAGCTTATGATTATCTTTCTTCTTTCAAGTTATATCAACTGATTCTACTTGAAAATACTTTTC
>JASDQU010101874.1:3037-25329 GCA_032191745.1 Picea mariana
TTTTGCCTTTGAGAGTTCAGCAACGTCATCCCACCTAACTGCTAGACTTCTATCAACAAATACACTTTCTATTATTTCAATAAGTTTCAAATCAACCTCTTTAAGATCGTTTCTATTGGCTTGAGAACTGGCAGCAAGATCGCCTGGGCCATTCATTCTAGAAATATTGGGCTTGGGATTAGATATATTTTGCTTAGGTGAGACAAATTCTTAAGAATTGGTTGAGTTGCTAATCTAGTTAGCATTCGAGATTGGAGGGGCCTCGATAGTTTCTGGTTTGATGATTCCACTGTTGATCGATGTCTCAACTTTTTTAACCTCTCAGCAACTTTTCCCTGTTATTTCAATATCTTTCCTTAATACTCCTTGATTTCCTCGGAACTACTAGATGAATCCAATGTAACCTGAGTATACATAGCCTTTGCAAAAATAGCCTGTTCATTGGCATAATGCGAGACGGCTTCAGCAGGAAATCCCCATTCTTCTGTACTAATGGCCTTATTAATCTCCTCTTTGCTCAATTCAAAATAACCCTTCAACAAGTAGTTGCAGGCGTTGTGGCAAGTCTTCCCGTAGCTGTTCCTAGCTCGCAGATGGCATGGAGACAAATATGGAGAGAATCACACATCTAGATTTTATATAGATTTTCATATGAGATGAGCTAGGAAAAATCCATTCCAAAATCTGCGCACGCAATGCCACAGGAAAGTTGCTTGGATGTTAGCCCAAAAGCTGAAAATAATGCGCCCTGTTCGCTCCTGTGAATCGGATATGGAACTAGCAGGTGATTGATCCGATCCTGACTGGACCTTGGCAGAAAGATTGATCATCCACCTGTAGAAATTCATGCAGAGGTGAACCGGTTCCCCAAACAACCACCTTTTTTTCTCCAGAAACTTTTGACTTCATGAAAACAACGAATCAAAGCAGGAAAAACTTGAGAATTTTTTGGGATGAAAATTATCATTTGGACCATAAAGATTAGTGGGCATTCCAGAAATTGTATCCCATTTGTATTGGAGGTGATAACCTTGGCACATCTTTATCCCAACAATCTTAGCAATAGAATACCACTCGTTAGTGAGCTCCAGAGGACCAGTCAAAAATGCTTCTTCTGTGATAGGTTATGGGGCAAAATTTGAATAAATACAAGAAGAACCCAGAAACAATAGCTTCTTCACTCCATTCCTATAGCTTGCATCGATCACAGTTGTTTGGATCTGCAGATTAATCGATATCAAATCAGCAGGGTAAGTATTGTTGGCATGAATGCCTCCTTTCTCTTTTCCTGGGATTACTTCAGACAAAAGAAAAAGCCATCAATCTGCTGTCAACAAACTCACAAAACCCTGCAGCTCGATGAAAATCTCCCTCAATCATGGCTTAGTTGGATTTGTTTGACTTGGCTAAGCACATGGCTATAATTTTGCAGTTTGAATCTTTGTAATCTCGGGCACTTGGCATGTGTAATGATAGGCATCAACATCGGCACCCTAGACTTTACAATTTGAAACCTTGTGATGCTGCGCTGGATTAACCAAATCCTCCACGCGTCCTTTTCATGCAGAATTCAAGCAAATATCTCTTGAATAAAAATCACAATTCAGCCCTTTTGAATAAACACGGACATTTGGCGTGTGCAAGAGCACGATGATTTTAAATTTTAAACATAAGAGGGATTTCAGTGGTTAAGAGCTTTATGCCATGTGCCTCTTATCCACCGAAACGGTCGACTTTCGGTGGTTAACTAGTCGATTTGAAGACTTGCTTAGCCACCGAAAACTGTAATTCCAAAATTTGAAAGCCAAGACCCAAAAGAACGATTTTTCCAACTTTACATTTCAGAAATAGACCATTTACTCTACTCTAAAAAATTTAGAAAAGAATTTTTGGACCTGATCTTATTTCCTAAAGATTACCAAAATGACGGTGCCATTTTGGGAGATAACATCTGGCTCCAGCTGGGATGGAGACCTCCTTGCGAGGTTTCCAAGAATCTAGTAGTTCCAATAGCCTTTAGCATTGGGCATGTTGTCATCTGGCTGCTTTTGGCATTGGGCATGGAGTCATTATCATGTGAAACCAATCTCTGAAAACTCTCAAGCTCGGTGCAACTGGTCCTCTCCAAACCTGTAACTTGCGTGTAGCCTCCTACTTATTAATGAAATTAAACTGAAAAAGATCTAACTGCTTGTATGGCGAGCTTATTCTTTAGCCTACTCCTACATCTAACCAGTAGAAGTATATTGATCAAGTAAAAGAATACTTCGAATGCAGCCATGTCAGAAACTGATTTGTAGTCACCATGATAGATCTTGACCTGAAAAGTAATGAAGGCCATATCATACAGAAAAGAGGTTTGAGCAAATGATGAAGACAATCTCCTTCTGAAAAAAATATCTTAACATCTATGCTGCTGATAGAATCCAAAAGGTCAGCAATAGGGTCTTAAAAATCATAAAACAATACCTCTTTGAGCTGTTGATCTAACTATAAATTGAAATGATGTTGAAAGTTGCCTTTACTGATCTCATTGTTGAATGTAGGCTGCTCAACCCTTGCCAGAGAAGCATGTAGGATGGACTGTTGATCTGGACTTTTCAGCTCCTCACCTTCTTCTCCATATTTGTTGCAATTCCCCTATGTCTGCACATCTGAAAATTGATGGCTGCCCTTAGCATTTGTCACAGATCTGAAACTGTCACTCATGAACATTTGCAAACTAAGGAAATATGAACTCTTCAAGTTTTCTGAAAAGTATAGATCCATGAAAACTGCTACTGGATCCTTGAAAAGAAAATAAGAAACATGCTGCTTCTCGGGAAAAAGTTTCATGTCCATGATAACCTCTTGCTCAGCCATGACTGTTCCTCTACAAGAAGAATGATCATCTTCTTGTCCTTTTGAGATCAACTCATGAGCATCAAAAACTACAATTTCATTATCAGAATAATGCTGACAAGAGGATAACAAAACAGGATTTCCATCACATGGATTAGGCTCAGCTAAGAACATGTAATTTATTATGTAATCATCAGTCATCATAGGCTCTTCCTGATTTACAAATTGATCATAATCTTCACAAGCATACCTGTCTCTAGAATATTCTGCCAATGTTGACGAATTCAGATCCGAATCTCAAATAAGCTCGTATGCTTTCTTTTGTTCTAAATCTGCTTCATACCCACTGCTTTCTTGCTCGGAATATGAAATGTACTCACAGTCTTCTTGCTCATATGTTTGCAGATTTTCAGAATCATCCTGCACTCTGATCCACCTAGATGCACGAATGTTCTCCTCTACCTCTTGCGCATCTTCAAACAATTGAGTTAAGGATGAAGACTCCCTTTCTAGCAGAAGAAGGGAAAGTTCTGAATGAAGACACATAACATAATGTATAATGGCAGTTGTTTCTGAAGGCTAGATCTCCAAAGGCATGTCATGATACATGTGGTTAAACTTTTGATTGAAAATAGGCAAAGTTTGACTCTGCTCTCTCTTCAAAGCATAAAAGTCAGCAAGGTAAGAATCTAGAGATTTGTACTTGCCCCAATACTTCAGGAAAGCATTAGAGAACTCGGTCCAAGAACCAATTGAATCAACTCTCAGACTTTTAAACCATGCAGCAGCATCTTTGATCAAAGATTTCAAAAACATTCTCATGATCACATCTTCATGCACAATTGAAAAACGATCAACAAAATCCAAAAAGGATTCTGTGTGTCCCTCGGCTGAAGCTTGATTCTCTCCGGAAAACAAAGGGAGATAATCATAACAGTCATTAGGATAAGGATGAATAAGATGGGGTAGCTATAAAGGTTTGAACATCTTCATCTGAATCTTAACTTGAAAATCTGTGGGCTGATCATGAGAGATGGTAAGTTGTTGATCAGGTTCAGAAATTATGGCCAGAGGGGTTGAGATTTGGACAAGTTTTGAAACAAGTTCAACCTCCTCAAGGTTGTATGAATGCTCAGATTCAGAGGGAATCTGAATGCAGATCTCGTCTTTAGGAATAGGTTGAGGTAAAGATATAGGATCTACATCTACAATGTAGGGCTGCTGGGTTTCCTCTTCTAAAGATGGATATATACAAGAAGGATGATGATTTTCTGAATATACAAAGCAGAAAATAATTCCCCTTACATGCGAAGGGAAAAACATGAAAGAGTTGATAAATAAATACAACAGTTCATGAAGCAGACTAATGAACTGGTACCTGGATTTGAAATTTAACTCCTTCATCTTTTGTCAACCGGAACCTCCCCAGTGGAGTCTTTAATCGTGGAGTCGCCAGATAGAAGATTACAACCAAGTAAATGTCCAAGCTTTGTCTATCATCAAAGTTGGATCTGTGTCATGTTCCAAGGAAGCTAAGCTTCAATCTCCTTTCCCTGGCAATGGCGCCAATTTGTTATCACTCCAGGAAACTCTCCTAGGTTGTATGTCAGAGATGCCTGGTAACTTAATCTTGTTGGAAACTATTTTCTTAATAATTGATGTGGTTTTTGGATCAAGATGAATATCTAGGAACTGGACTGTTTATTTAAGACTATCTAGTAATATCAAATATCACAAGGCCTTCTAAAAATGCAATAAGACAAGGGTTGATCAAATAGAATAGAAGATAGTTTTTGAACCAGATTATACTCATGTAAAACAGTAAGCACAATGGGTTTAAAAACTAAGTCAATAACTTATGATTCTTAACTCAATCAATCAATTAGTGAGATGACAGTCACATGTAGATTGAATAAGCGCCAACAAAGAAATCATTCACTCATAAGATATCATAGAACAGAAAAGAAAGATCTGAGAACACAGATGAAGGAAGCTTGCAATGTTTCATATATTAAGAATGAGTCTTAGTTACAGTAGCAACATGTAGAACTCAAAATAGAACCCTTGGTTCATCTTCACCAATAGACTTTATAGTCTTTACATCAAGGATCAGATCCTATAAAAGAGGATCGAATCATACTTAAAATAGCTTAGAATCAAACTAATCAACAAGACAATAGGATAGATCCTACATAAAGGGAAATCAAACCATATATTAGTACTAATTCTTCGAGAGCTGCTCTGTTTGAAAGATGCCTAGAAATCTGGAGTTGATTGCTTCGAAATCTGTATGTAATCTTCTCATTGACCAACTGCCATGTAGAATTGCCAACTAAACCATCATCTTCATCTTGTCATTTCTACTGGAAAACTGGAAAACTCTGCCATTTTCACACTTGTTGCCTATAACTCTGGAAAGTTGGGATACTCTGCCCTTCAGATCTGGGATAAACTGCCACTTGTCTTTCACAAAGTTCTTGAGTAGCCATCAGTTTCATTGACAAGATTTTCCAAATCTGTACCTGGCAGAGAAAATGCCTGGCCCTTTAGCTGATGCCTAAGTAGAGCTCGCCTGACATCCCATCAAACTGAATAAAAAAATCTGATTTCAACCTCCTGCTAGCTTCATGCTCAGTAGCTGATCTTGTTGACATTATACTGTCTATCTCATCAATGAAAATAACTGATAGGTTCCTTGCAACTACAACAGAAAAAAGGGCTCTCATGAGTTTCTTTCACTCTCCAACCCATTTTGATGTTAAAGAATATGCTGCAATGCTAAAGAATGTGGTTGTACATTTTGATGCAATAGCTTTAGCCAGCATTGTTTTTCCATTCTCAGAAGGCCCAAAAAGAAGTAAGCCTCGAGGAGGTTTTACAAGACTAGTGAAAAGGTCACTTCTTTGGGTAGGTGAAACAATCATTTCCCTCAAAGCTTGTTTTTCCTTTGAGAGTTCAGCAATGTCATCCCACCTAACTACTGGACTTCTATAAACAAATACACTTTCTATTATTTCAAGAAGTTTCAAATCAACCTCTTTAAGATCGTTTCTATTGGCTTGAGAACTRGCAGCAAGATCGCCTGGGCCATTCATTCTAGAAATATTGGKCTTGGGATTAGATATATTTTGCTTARGYGAGACAAATTYTTAAGAACTRGTTGAGYTGCTAATCTAGTTAGCATTCRAGATTGYAGGGGCCTCGATASTTTCTGGTTTGATGATTCCACTRYTRATCGACGTCTCAACTTTTTTAACCTCTCAGCAACTTTGCCCTGTTATTTCAATATCTTTCCTTAATACTCCTTGATTTCCTCATAACTACTGGATGAATCCAATGTAACCTGAGTAGACATAGCCTTTTCAAAAATAGCCTGTGCATTGGCATAATGTGAGACGGCTTCAGCAAGCAATCCCCATTCTTTTGTACTAATGGCCTTATTAATCTCCTCTTTGCTCAATTCAAAATAACCCTTCAACAAGTAGTTGCAGGCGTTGTGGCAAGTCTTCCCGTAGTTGTTCCTAGCTCGCAGATGGCATGGAGACAAATATGGAGAGATTCACACATCTAGATTTTATATAGCTTTTCATATGAGACGAGCTGTGAAAAAGCCATTCCAAAATCTGTGCATGCAATGCCACAGGAAAGTTGCTTGGATGTTAGCCCAAAAGCTGAAAATAATGTGCCCTGTTCGCTCCTGTGAATCGGAATTGGAAGTAGCAGGTGATTGATCCGATCCTGACTAGACCTTGGCAGAAAGATTGATCATCCACATGTAGAAATTCACGCAAAGGTGAACGGGTTCCCCAAACAACCACCTTTTTTGCTCCAGAAACTTTTGGCTTCATGAAAATGACGAATCAATGCAGGCAAAACTTGAGAATTTTTTGGGATGAAAATTATCATTTGGACCATAAAGATTAGTGGGCATGCTAGAAATTGCATCCCATTTGTATTGGAGGTGATAAGATTGGCACATCTTTATCCCAACAATCTTAGCAATAGAATACCACTCGTTAGTGAGCTCCAGAGGACCAGTCAAAAATTATTCTTCTGTGATAGGCTGTGGGGCAAACTTTGGATAAATGCAAGAAGAACCCAGAAATAGCAGCTTCTTCACTCCATTCCTATAGCTTGCATCGATCATAGTTGTTTGGATCTGCAGATTAATAGATATGAAATCAGTAGGGTAAGTATTGTTGGCATGAATGCCTCCTTTCTCTTTTCCTGGGATTCCTTCAGACAAAATAAAAATCCATCGATCTACTTTCAACAAACTCACAAAACCCTGTAGCTCAATGAAAATCTCCCTCGATCGTGGCTTAGTTGGATTTGTTTGACTTGGCTGAGTGTATGGCTATAATTTTGTAGTTTGAATCTTTGTAATCTCGGGCACTTGGCATGTGTAATGATAGGCATCAACATCGGCACCCTAGACTTTACAATTTGACACCTTGTGATGCTGCGCTGGATTAACCAAATCCTCCACGCGTCCTTTCCATGCAGAATTCAAGCAAATATCTCTTGAATAAAAATCACAATTCAGCCCTTTTGAATAAACATGAACATTTGGCGTGTGCAAGAGCACGATGATTTTAAATTTTAAACATAAGAGGGCTTTCAGTGGTTAAGAGCTTTATGCCATGTGCCTCTTATCCACTGAAACGGTCGGCTTTCGGTGGTTAACTAGTCGATTTGAAGACTTGCTTAACCACCGAAAACTGTAATTCCAAAATTTGAAAGCCAAGACCCAAAAGAACAATTTTTCCAACTTTACATTTCAGAAATAGACCATTTACTCTACTCTAAAAAATTTAGAAAAGAATTTTTGGACCTGATCTTATTTCCTAAAGATTACCAAAATGACGGTGTTATTTTGGGAGATAACATAATCCATTGTCATAATGATATATTTGTGTTGCTGTGAGGAAGAAGGGTTAATTGGTCCTATGATTTCAATACCCCACTGTTGAAAAGGTGAATCTACAGTAACAGGCTGCAAAGGGAATGCTTCATTTTTCACACGTCTCGCAGCCTTCTGGCAGATTATGCATTTACGACACAGCGCATGGGCATCTTTAAATAACGTGGGCAAATAGTACTCAACTGTTAACACCTTATGAGCAGTGGTGTCCCCACCGAAGTGACCACTAGCCTCACCTGCATGAAGTTCATATAGTACCTTCTCTGCTTCATCCTTTTCCAAACAACGCATAAGAACACCATCAAAATTCTTTCGAAATAAGACATCATTTATTAACTAGAAAGATGCAGATTTTAGTCTTAGTGCTATTCTATTTTTAGGATCAAGATAGCAGGGAGAAGATCCATGTGTTAAATAAAATTTAATATCATCATACCAAGAATTGGCAACAACTTGTGTACAACTCATTTGTTTCCTGTTGTGCTGATTTACAGTTGAGATGTTAATTTGACTTTCCTGTCCCTCAACTAAATCAACCACTAGTTTACATAGGCCTTGACCTATAACAATTTGTGCTGGAGTTATTTCAAGGTCATATTCTTGTAACGACGTCATCCAATTTGCCCATTTTTCACCCAATTCCTTTTGTACCAACAAGTTTCTGACAGTCAGGTAAGGAGCGATGACTTTAGTTCTAGATTTCAGCAGATATGACCGGAAGTGTTTCACTACTTTAAAAATAGCATATGCATGTTGATCCATAGTTGGGTAATTTAGATCTACCCTTTTGAAAGCTTATCTCATGAAGGAAATGGGTATTTCATTGCTTTTAGCATTCTTTTATGTAAACACAACAACATAACATCGATTGGAGGTGAAAATGTAAAGAGTGAAATCTTGGGAAAAATTGGGGCTCATCAAGGAAGGAGATTCTACTATTTCTTTTCTAATAGAATCAAAATCTTGAATTTCTTTGGGTCCCCAACGATATTGAACATCCTTTTTAATTAAATTTTGTAAAGGCCTTACCATTTCTGAGAAACTTGGGACAAATCTTCTGACAAAGTTAATCTTGCCTAAAAAGGATTGCATGGATTTTTTGAAAGAGGGAGGGGGGGAGTTTAGCAATAGCTTGGGTTCCTTCTGGGTCAATAATCATTTTGTCTTTGGACACTATAAACCCAAGTAGTTTTCCTTGATCTAATGCAAAGACTGATTTCTTAGGGTTGAGGGATATTCCATACTTTCAACATCGTTCTAGGACAACCCTAAGGTGAGACAAGTGATCTTTCTCATTTTTAGAGAAAATAGTAACGTCATCAAGATAGACCACTACTGATTGATTTATGAGACCACGAAAAGAAATGTCCATTTCTCTCTGGAAAGTGGCCCTGGCATTTATAATCCCAAAAGTTATCTTCCTGTAGGCATAAGTCCCCCATGGGGTATGGAAAGTGGTCTTGAGTTGATCTGGGGGAGACATGAGGACCTGGTTATATCCCGAAAAATCATCTAACGGAGATATTCTTTCTGAACTAGATACCTGCTGAAGGATTTGTTCCATTGGAGGAACATGATAGTTATCTTTATCATATGCTCGGTTCAAGTTACGAAAGTCGAAACAGAGTCAAATTCCACCACTTTTCTTCCTTACAGGAACTAGATTAGACACCCATTGTGTGTGTCTCACCAGGAAAATTATCTTTGCATCTAGTAATTTATTCAGTTATTCTAATTTGGGGTGCATATTTCTTAATTTTTGCTGAAAAGGCTGAGTTTGTGGTTTCATGGGGATGACATGTTGTATTATATTAGGGTCAAATGTTTTCAAATCATCATATGTCTAGGAAAAAATGTCTTTAAATTCTTTAAACAATTTTATAAAGGCAGATCGTTCTTGCTCGGAGCATCTCATTCCCAAATTAATATTTTGAGGATTTTACTTAGTCCCTAATTTTACCGTCTCATAAGTCAAATAAAAAATATTCTGATCCAAGTGGATATCGGTGGCCACCCACCTTTTCCAAATGGCTCAAAACGACTTTCTGGCAATTTTGGCAATTTACTATTTTTAGCAGGTTTTAACTTTCGGGGCCATTTTGAGGGTCCAAATGAAGGTTTTTCGAGATCGAGGTTCTCATTGATAGCCAAAGGAATGATTGAGCCCCCAAAATAAATATCCTTTATGATACCTTTCCAACGAGCTATCACACGCCTAAAACAGAGATTGTATGCAAAAGTTACGACCCCGGGAAGTTGATGTACTCACTTACCCAAACGGGGCCCACATGACTTTTGGCACTTAATCTCCTAGGGTTAGGTTTTTGGATGTCTAGGAATTTTGGCATTCCCGTTTATTGTAAAAATTCCTTCAAAGCCTCATTGTAATCATCTTCTTGTGAATGCGAGTAGCCGTCACATCTCTTCTCAGAGATAAGCTGCCACCATTCTAGTGAGTCTTTCACTCTGTATTTTTACAGTCTCTCTACATTTCTTTCATTAATAGAAATCGTGTATTAATGTATATCTATGTTTATGGTTGCATATTTGATACATTTCTGTTATATTATTGAACATCTGTGATATCTCTGTGCATTTCTTTATTATATCTCCGATCTCATTTCGTGCCAAAAATAATCCGAATCATGTTCGTTTTACAATTAACTGACCCTCTAAACTTATCATGCAAGTCATAAAACCTCTCTAGTCGTATAACGGATCTAGGAATAGAGTTTACCATATCAGACGTCGATTCAGGAGATCTAGGATCTGATATTACCCTGAAGTTGCGAAGGTTTTCATCATGAGTTCCTTTGTCGATGACTGCACCTTGGAAGGTGTCCTCCATATGCAAGAAGTTGATGATATGTTGGTCATCATCGAACACTCTCTAATTGGTGTTTTTGTCTGGGATCGATGGCCTGAACAACAATTTAATCGAAAATGAATTAGGAGAAAGACCTTCTGCGGGCAATAGTTTAGAAGTGACATTAGCCAATAAATCAACCTCTGAATTACTTAGTCTAGGAATGGAATTTATGTTAAATGCTGAAATTTTTTTCATTAAGCTCCATACCTCAGTTTGGTAACTTTTCAGATGTGGTGATAAGAAATGTATGAAGTTTCTTACTTGCCTAACCACAATCTTTGAATCACCAAATACCATTAAATTTCGTACATCCATATCCAAATCTTTCCTAAGCCCTTATAAAAGTGTTTTGTATTCGATGGTGTTATTAGTGCAATCGAACTCTAATCGATAGGCAATGAAAGTCTTATTACCTACGAGATCTATGAGTACACATCCTACACCGAATCCTTCTTTGGATTTGGATCCAACAAAGTAAAATGACTAGATCTGAGCTTCATCAGCAATGTTTTGCACACTTGGAAAAG
Source organism: Picea mariana (assembly GCA_032191745.1). Classification (NCBI taxonomy): domain Eukaryota; kingdom Viridiplantae; phylum Streptophyta; class Pinopsida; order Pinales; family Pinaceae; genus Picea; species Picea mariana. The sequence continues at coordinate 14,199 of JASDQU010101874.1, forward strand.
TTGATGACTGAGTATAGGTCATAATTTATGATTGTTTCCCTGGATTAGTGATAGGGGAAATTTCGGTCATGAAGTTACCAAAGAAGGTATTCATTCCCTGCATTTCAAATGAATTAGTAGATGCGGTAAAAGTTTCGTTTGCATCATTTAGATCCGTCATGGTGTGCTTGAGATAATGTTCATGATTTATCCTAATTTTATTGTGCTGTCCATTTTATGGCACCAACAAATGAGACCAATTTGTGGCAAAGTAACCATACAGTTGTTCGGACCAATCCCTGCTTAAAAACAAACCATAGACTTCAGGGATGTCAACAACAATGATGTCAATAATTTGGTGAACTTTAGGATTAGAAGATAACCTAACCAGAACATTCTTAAGTTCACCGATTACCTTAACGTTCGTTTGATCAAGCTGAATGATTTTGAGATTAGAAGGTTGAACTTCTACGTTGATTTTTTGAAAAACAGATAAAGGAATCACATTTGATGATGCACCAGAATCTACCATGCAATTATGTACATTCCTATTAAAAATTTCAAAAGTTAATAAGAAAGGCAAGACATTTTTACAAGCGTTAACAGCAGAATTCTGTTGATTTTTTGTCGTTGTCCTTGAAACAGTTTTATCTACATTTGATACAGTTTTTTCAGCTAAATCCCTTTTATCTGGAGGTTTAGATGTCATTTTACTTGGGATCTTTTTGGTTGTTTTAGAACCAATTTCTGCAGTTTTCTTGCTGCTAGGATTGTTGTTCTTACTTTTTTCTGCTATACTTTGAATCATTTTCTATAGAATAAGGGGAAATTTCAGCAACTCGAAAACATAAATATTAGCCCTCAGTTTTTTCAAATCTTCAATTAAATTGTATTCTAAAACATGGGCTGCTAAAATTTGTTTAATTTCATCTTTCTTTGACTGATTTGGAAGCACATTACTACTTTCTTTAGAAGAAGGTTTGTTCTATGTTTGGCTTCTTGTGTTGTAGGGGTGGATAGTTTCAAAATTTTCTTGGAAAATACTGTCAGAGAAGTGACCAAAAATATTGGGGGATGAATCTTCTTCTTCTGGTACTTCTTCCTCAGCTACATCTTCAAAACTTTTAGGAGGGGTAGAAGCAGGATTATCATGTGCTTCTAGAATAGGTTGCAAAGAATACTGCAAGCTTTCGAAATTGAGACCTTTAGTGGTCGGAATTGGCCAATTGGGAGAAAAAGGTTTTCTGAAAGGAGGTTTAAAAATTCCTTTGCTTGAGGATGTCTCCTCGACTGATCTCTTCAAGTCCATGACTTGATTTGATAGTTTTTGGAAATCTTTCTACAAGCTTTCTAAGTCTAAAGTTTCAAGTTGACTTTTAGCTTGGGGAGGCCTAGTAAGGATTTCTATTTTATTTTTAGAGGATGAAGTTGTTTCAGCTTCACTATTGAGATTGTCTTTTAAGATTAATATATCCTTTTCGATTTGTCTTTCCCCCTCAAAGGCTTCTAACAGTGTGTTCTTGTTAGACCTTTTGACCCAAATTGCTATGTTGTTGTGTAGAGATTTGGTGTAATATGTGACAATTAGACTTTCAGCGGGCATTGAATATGTGGGAATTTGATTCTTTAACATAAGAAATCTTTGGTTAAAATATTTTACTTTCTCCTTAGGGTTCATTTTTAGGCTAGAGAGCTCCATAACCAAGACTTCGGGAGATTTATCATCTCCAAACTTCTCTAAGAAACAGGTTTCAAACTTGTCCCAAGAGACAATGGTTTGGGGTTGTTGGGAGAAATACCACGTGGAGGCATTTCCCTCAAATGTATACGGAAAGAGTATGCATACTACATATTCATTCTCTATACTTCAGAGTCTAATGTCCAACATAAACTTCTTTGTGTGATCTTCAGCAGATTGTTTAGAATCTGAATCAAATTTAGGCAACCATTTCTCCGGGTGTTTTGGTAATGGGTATTGAGGTCTAGGTACATCCATGACATCTTGATCGAGCCAAGGTCTGGCAGGATTGTTTTGGTTTTCCATGGGTGTTAGTGGTGTCAAAGGCTGAGATGATTCAGACGATGAACTACCTTCATCAGATGACTCTCCTCCTAAAGAGGATGGAGATGAACTAGGAGGCAAAGGTGGGATACCAGACCCTCCATCTCCAAGAATAAGTGTTTCGGTAGGATTGGTGGTATTATCTCCTAGGGGATTTGACAGTAGACAAGTTCCTTCAAGTTGTTCGTGGATATCCAAGAAATCTAAGGGTTGATTAAGAGACCTACCAGGTTGTTTGATACAGGCCAAGGCACTATGTGTCCTTATAAGTGACTGACGAACAATTTCTTGGACGTCATCCCCTTGAGAAGCTAGTGTCATTGGTTCAATGAGAAACTCTGGATTATCATTTGAGGTAGTTGTTGTTTCAAGTGTAACGTTGTTGTATGAACGAATACACATTACGACAGGGAAGCGAGTGTGTGGGGGAGGAGTCTTGTGAATTCCACATTCCATCAATTGAATCCAGGCCCTCCTTCTAGCGCCATTTTTTGATGGGAAAATTTGGCATGCCGTCAACTGGAAGAATAGGTCTAGTTTGGGGTTGTCTAAATAACACAATCCATTTGGTGTAACCTATTCTAACAGGTTTAATGGCTGCATTATCCAGCTAAGTTCCTAAAACAAGAAAACAAAAAAGAGGAAAACTATCTAATGCTAAAACTATAATAATATATGAACTTTAATCTAATTATTTACAAACATATTAAACAAAAAAAGAAAGTATGAACATGTCACTTATGAACGGAATTTACAGGTTGCAAGTTTTAATGAAAGCCTTGCAAAATCAATGTAAAGATAATTTTTTTTAGAAGCAGATAAAGAAAGCACATTTTTGTATTTTCTGTTTTCTAATTATAAATATAATAAAACTTGAATTAACTAAATTATGAAACAAGGATGTACAGATGGTCAAAGCCAATCTAATTTTTTTTTTGTTTCACTAGTACATAAAATGACATAAATTAAATAGAAATAAAGCTAACCTGAGTTTTATATCATGTTTATGTCTTCTATGCAGTCTGATACGCCATCTATTCTGCCTGTAAGAAAAATCTATGCCAGGCTGATAATGATGCCTCTAGAACAAACTCTGGATGTTTGTTGGCAGCCAAAAATATGAGAACAAAATGAAAAACAGGTATACATGATGATCTTATAATTATGAATGATCACAATAATATAAATCTTAATGTAAAATGTTCATATTATCTATCAACTCACATCAAATAAAAATCATGATCTGACAATTGATATGATGATCACTGTGATAATTAACTAAAACAACAAATAAAGACAACATTTAAAATATCAAATAAAATGGAATACCACATGTCATACAGACTAAAGCTATACAACACATTACTATTGGTCTAAAGCCAAATTGTTATAAGCTATGCCATGAAGTTTTGAAATCATTTGTCCATAACCTGTTCCAGGCAAAAAAGATGTTTTTTCCTTCTAAAATGAAGAGTATTTAAAGTGTTTTGAAGTCCCATCTCCCTATCTCCTAGGGTAGGATAGGATCTCATGAGATCAAAAATATTTACAAAAATAGAGGGCTAACAACCACTCATGACTGAGTTGATTTTTCCCAAAAATTAATAATTTTTTTTACAAAAGAAAATAGAGAAGGGAAAAACTAATCATTCCAATGAAAAATCGAACATGCTTCCACCAGATGATCAACATCAAGATCTACTATTCCCTAAAAACGAAAAAAGAATAAGTTAGACAATTTATAATAATAAAAATTATTTAAAAGTGACTTGGCTACAGAATCGAAAGATTCTGTAGCTAATATTATCTTAGCAAACAAAATCTAATTTCAAATTGATTCGACTCAAAATAGACAACATGAATATAATAAGAGGAAAATTGTTTTACCATTTCAACAATTGACTAAATATGGATCAGGGTAGCTCAGAATTGATTATGGCTTTAACATTGTTTGCGTTTTTTATCACTATATTCCCTTTCCTCTTAAGGATTTTATCCCTCCTCTCTGCGTTTACTCTAAGGTCGAGATTTTCTTGTCTCAATGATTCTCTTTGAGTTGTGAGTGTTTTAATCTGAACCTGAAGGATGGGTATATCAGCGTAATATCATTCAATCTAGTGTAAACAAACATCTCATTGTACAGGAGGAACGATATGTTGATGAAACGTGCAGTCATACATGGTTGTATCTACCTTGCCTATTATTTTCCCAAGCCCAATACCCGAGAAATCCTCCTTACCCTTGAGGCAGGGAGGCAAATTCGTAACAAAGTTATATGGTTCAGTAGGACCATCTCTTTGACAATATGGGTCTTCTGAAGCCAAGAAATATTCTATTTCGGAGTCCAAGACCTCATTGACCTCGATCAGGTCGATCGAGCTCAAATGAGCATCATTTTGATTCCTCAATTTTCTCAAAATAAGACAACCTGCTCTTTTCTTTTGAAACCCTAATGTTGTGTGTTTTTGTTTCATTTGTTTGCAAGATTTTTTTACATCGGGGATCATAGTAACGTTCTGAAAAACATCAAAATTAGGCACAGGAGGTTTAGCTAACTCTGATTCAACAACCTTTTGCTCATGTGAATACTGACTTGGCCTTATCTCACCTAGAGGGTTTATGTTAAGAGAGCCTGGTTCATTAATTGGAATGTCAAGCTGTTTTTTAATCAATGTCTCATCCAAATTAGGGATTTCTATAGGAACGACCGTAACAAAACCATTTATCATTAAAAATCCATCCCAGCAGTCGCCCATGATTGTCAAATGGTGAATCAACAAAATTTTAATCAATCCATGGTGGAAAAGACTAGGGTCGAGACTCTGCCTCTTATACCTTTTAGACATTTTGTACAGGCTTCTTCATAGATAGAAATGCATGTTTAATTGAAAACCAATGAAATGCATCAGCAGTCATATATGATAGAGTAAAACTAAACCATAACGTCCCTCACAGGTCACGAATTGTTTGAGGATCAACAGAAGGCCATGCCACCTATATTTAGCCAAATAAATAGGGATACCTTTTTCGTAGAAATTGATTTTCCTGGAGGTCATGAAGAGGCTCCAAGGCACTTATTGAATTTTTGAGTTTTTGAACCATTTTTTGCCTATGTATGGTAGTCCTATGGCTTCATTCACAAACTCCTCGGTTACCTCTAACGGGGCATCACCAATTTTCGCTCTGCATCCATCGAAATTCTATGCAAAAGACCTCGCTACCTAAAGTTTATGGCCTTTGAACCTTTTAAGGAAGGCATCCCAGCCTTGTCTTTTTAAATCTTCAACTGCATCATCATGTGATAGAAATGCATGAAAGCCATTGGTCTCCAAATTCACAACAGGAGCCATAACAAACGTGGCTAGAATTTAACAGGGATGACTTAGAACATTTTCAGGTTTAGATAGAAGGGGTGATAGGGACAGATATGAATGGATAAAGAGGAACAAACCATAACGAAGGTTGTGTGTTATCATAGCATGAACATCGATGGTTTGGTCGTAAAGATTTAACATTCCTAGTAATGAAAGTCCGTTACACAGAATCGATAACTTATGCCCATAATGAGAGGCTCATTAGTTCACTATGCCAACAAGGTAAGTTAAGTACAGAGTACAACAGTTGCGCATTGATTAACATGACTATTAGCACAACTATTGTTTTTTCAAAGGGTTTAAATATATCAAAACAAAAAATCCTCATAATTCAAATGCAAACCAAACTTAGCATATAAAAATTATATCAATATCCAAAACATTCCAAAGATAAGTCAATCAAGTATTGGATTTAAATTTGATATAAGCATGATGACCCTTAAAAGGAATGCCTTGTATAGAAATATAATATGGAGCTAAGTTTTCATGTTTGCTTCATGCTTTCAGTCATGAATCAAACATAAAAAAAAATGAAAACGCAAACTTAAAGAATTAATGAAAACCTTATATAAACCAGTAATCATCTCAAAATGTTAATATTTACAAGATGAGGTGAAGGCAGCTATAGAAAATGTAATTTCTTGTTCAAATAATGAAATCGTGTAGGACTGCCAACACCAACATAATTATTGAAGACATGCTTAAAATGTTTGCGATAGACCATCCACCAAAGTGGGAAGACAACATCCACTCAGTAGAGTTTTCTTACAATAATGGGTACCAAGCCTCAACAAAAATGATCCCATTTGAAGCATTGTATGGTAGTAAGTGTAACACACCAATAAGTTGGGATAATTCAACATAAAATGTTATCATTGGGTCAGATTTATTGAAGGAAATGGAAGACAATATGGTGCAGATCAGGTATAATTTAAAGGCTTCTCGGGATAGGAAGAAAAGTTATGCAGACAAGAAAAGGGTATTTAGAGATTTTGAAGTGGGAGAACATGTTTTTCTAAAAGTGAAAATGAAAAGAAGTTTTCTAATATTGTGTTTCTACCCAAAGTTCGCAGTAAGATATTGTGGGCCTGTCAGAATCTGAGAGAATATAGGGCCAGTTACATACATGATAACATTTTCTGCATTCATGAGAGTTCATAATGTATTGCATGTGTCATTATTAAATAAATATGTTCTTGACCCTAACCACATAATTGATTGGACTATGATCCAGGTGGAACACAAAGGATATTTTTGGGTGGAATCAATACACATCCTAGACTAGAAAGTCAAATTGATTTGGAACAAATCCATAGGCATGGTAAATGTTCAATGGAACATCTATGGTCTTGAAAAAAAAGCATGGGAGAATGAAGAAACTATGTGGGAGGAATTGCCACAAATTGTTGTCAATTTTTAAGAAAATAGAAGCTAAAATGCAAAACTCCATTTTTGGGCAGCTAGAGTTCTGGAACCACATCTTAGAATTATGGGTCTCCTCTGTCGATAGCCTTGATAAATGAATAGTTCAAATCAATGGATTTAGAGTAGTGAAGGTGGTGCATTCCTTGGGTTAGCAGGTTCAGAGAAGTAATATATTTTGGTTGGAACTGTTGTTGGAGTTGTGAAATCGCAATTGTTTTTCTAAGTATTATGATGTAATTTGTATATGTTTTTCGGCATGGTGTTTTGCACAAAGGACAATGAAAACTTGTAGGGGATGGGGAATGTAACATCCCTTCTATAATTCACGGTTAATTAATGCATAGTGTATATATGAATGTGGCTATGGCTAAGAAATGTAATATGTGAAATGTATTTATGAATTTTAATAAATAGAATGTCATGCCAACTACTGGGGGACATGGAAAGTTATGGGGGATAAGTTTGTTGGATAGTTGTTTGTCATTGATTTCAACCCTAGTAAACCCTATAATAATTCCAAGTAATGGGTGTATTTGAAGAAGTCTCCAAAGTGGTCCCCTCATGGCGTAGCTCTAAGCATGGCCCTCACAGGAAGACACTTTGAAGAATTCTACAAGAAGCCTTGGAAATATGGCTAAGTGGTTAAGTCATTGATAACCTGGAAACATGGCTAAGTGGTTAAGTGGTTAAGAATTCCTAGATATGTGGTCATGAATCCCAAAGTTGTTTGAGGAAAAATAGGATGAAGGACATGGCACATGCATGCAAAACCCTCATAAATGGATAATCCTCATCATGTCGTTTCCAAAGGTAGGTGGTACGTCACATGCTTCCTCACGATTAAGGAGATATTCCCTATTCAATATGGAAGAATCAAAGTATGGTTTAGAAGCCCATAAATGGTTGTAACAAGAAGTGACAAGTCAACCCACAAATTAAGGAAAAGAAGAAAAACAGTTTCAATAAGAAAGTTACAGGTTAGCCCTAAAACAAGCAAAGGTGTTACTTAGAAAATTATAAATACAATTCAAGGAGTCTCTCATTGGTACAAGAAGTTTTATTGAATATCTGTGAAGTGAGCAAGTGATATCGACTAATCTAAAATAGCGAATAAATGGTGAAGGTGAAGTCTCGGAGCCATAGAGGAGAGCGAACGGTTTTTGAGAAAACCTAATTTAGCTAACCCCCACGAGTTAGGTTTAGGGTGTCGTGCGAGGCACCGTTGGTTTCATGGGTTGTTCCTATGAGGATGAGACATATTTTAGAAATATGCTCATCCCTGGATGATGAAGTTGATAAAATTATGAATTTATGTGATCTGATGCACTAGGTCTTTTATAGAATCAAAGGTATGTTTTTAAATGTGTTTTGAGGGTTATGTATTGATACAAGCTTGAGACATGTTTTGGAGATTTGGGCATATGATTTGAGGCACATCTTGGATGTATGGTATATGTTTGGTACAAGTTTTGAGGCATATCTATTGAGGCATATTGTTGGTACATATCTTAGATATATTGGCATATATCTTTGGCACATGGTTGAGGTACATTTTGGGATACTTGGATACATGGTTTGAGGTATGTATTGGCACATTGTTTGAGGTATATCATTGATGAGTTGACATATTCTTGAGGGTTATGGTTGGATGCACATTTTGGATGTTTTTTCACATGTATTAGATACATATATTGGATGGTTTGGCACATTCGTAAGGCATGATTTTGGCATATGGTTTGAGGAGCATCTTGGATATTGGGCACATGGTTTGAGATGTTCTTTGGAATATGTTTACATATCTTGGTACATGGTTGATGGATGTTATGGAACACATATCTTAGAAAATTATTGGTGATATTGGTATATGATCCACGTGAGTGGATATGGTTTTAGTTGATGATGAGATATTAGTATTACTGATGGATATAGTAATAGTGATAGTGACAACGACAATGGCAGTGACAAAGAAAGTAACCGATACAGTGACAGGTTGGATGATAGGTTGATTATCAATGATAGGTTGATTATTAGTGACAGGTTGATTGTAAGTGACAATGTCAGTGACAGGTTGAGTCTAGAATTATATTTCAGAGAGAAAGGAAGGGGCATGGAAAGGGGGTTGTATCCTCCTTTTGGTTGGAGCCGGAGAATACAGGGAGTTGGAGCTTACTTTAGGTTGGAGCTTGTAAATTAGGGGATCATATCCTCCTTCTAGTTGGAGATGGATAATTCAAGTTGTTGTAGCTTCCTTCAGGTTGGATCCTATAAATAGGGGGTTGGAGCCTCCTTCCAGTTGGTGCTGGAGAATTTGGAAGTTGGTGCTTCCTATGAATGCAATATTTTGATATATAAGAAAGCGTTTTGTGGTTTTCTCCCATTTGGGTTTCCATGTAAAATTATGGTGTACTGTGCATCTATGGTTACAGTGTGATGCATTATTTATGGTTATGTGTTTATGATATGTTAAATGAAATCATTAGTGAATGGAATCATTGATAAGTTAATGTTGTGATTGAGATTAGTAAAAAGTGTTCAATATTGATTCACACCCCCCCTTTCTCAGTATTGGTGAATATTCTAACAATTGGTATCATAGTAGATCCTTCAAGAAGCATTCTAACCATTGAAAGGTATATCATGAATGGTGGATACTCAAAAAATGGAACACCAATGTTTGATGGACAGGATGGTAAAAAATATGAGATATGGGGAAAAAGAATGAAATCATTTTTATAGGCATAGGGGTATGATGTTTGGAACTCAGTCATTACATGATACACTACTTCAAAGAAACTGAAGAGTACATCGAATAAAGAATTGAAAAGAAAAACAAATAGCAATTGTTTTCATTTGGGAAGGACTATATGATCAGATAAAAGACAAAGTGGGAAAATGCTCATCAACCAAACAACTTTGGGATAATCTACATAATCTATACATTAAAGAATTTCCTCTTATCATGGATCCAAAGCATGTTAATCAGAATAAGGAAGATGATGAAGTCAAACGAGAAGAAAGATATTCATCATGTCAGATGGATTCAGAATAATAAGATAGTGAAGTAGGTGTAGTGTATATTTAGGTTGAACTAATGTGTTCTTTAAGTGAGATAAATAGAAAAATAAGGGAAAACAAGTCCCTCAAGGAATAATTTATCAGGCTAAATGGAGGTTATGGAGAATTCAGATGGGTTATCATAAATCTAAAAACTCGGTTGGATGAAGCCAAAGTGATTAAAGAAACTCTCAAGGATTAGTTGAAACAGAAATAGTGTTTGGAAGCCAAAACAGTATCATAAATAAAGGAATAAGAGAATAGAGAAGATAATTTGACAAGTAATCTTAAGGAAATATATGAGAATTCAAACAAGCTTAAAGGAGAATTTATTCAACTACAAAGAATATTCGAAGAATAAATCATCTCCCTGAAAAACTCATCTTGAATAAGAAAAGAGAATAGAATAAGTAATGAAGACCTAGATAATGAAGAAAGAGGAATAATGAGAGAATCTTGAAGAAGAAGTTGCTACATTAAGGGTTGAAGTTGACAAGATCAAAAAGAACTTTAAAATCTCTCAAGTACTAGAAGATATTATCATATTTCAAAGGTCACCATTCATTAAAAAAAATGTTGGATACATTGGTGAGGCATCATGTAAAGAAGATGAAAATACCAATCCCAACAAGAATGCCTAAGAGAGAGGAAGATATACACAACCAACAATGAAAGTTGAAGAGAAGTGTTCCAGGTTTCCAAAAAAGAAGAATGAAAAGAAGGATAAGAACTATGAAGAAATTCTCAAAGGAAGGAATCATGGTCAACAAGAGTCAAAGATGAATGAATGTAGAAGAGACGTATTTCAAAGAAGACATTCTTCCTATTTCCAAATAAGCTTCAATCATTTTGAAGAAAACAATAAAAGAGAATATCGTGATCAACCAATGAAGGGATTCATAAGGACTACATCACAAAGAAGATAATTTACTTACAAGTATCAAAGTTTCGATTATGGTTATTGTTTTACTTGTAATAACTTTGGACATAAAGTTGTAGATTGCAGAGCCTATGGAAGAAATGTTCAAGCATGAAATTTTATGTGGCTCCATACAATATTGAATGTTACAAATGACACAACTATGGACACGTATCCCATGATTGTAGAATCATGATGGATACTTCCATGAAAGAAAACACCGTTATCAGATAGAAGAAGGTTTGGAAAAGAAAGAAAGAACAAAAAGAACAAGTAAATGAAGAATAGGTGAATGAAAAGTAGGTGAATGAAGAACTT
>JASDQU010101874.1:35305-49495 GCA_032191745.1 Picea mariana
TGATACAATGAATCCGAGGATCTTACCTTGTTCTACTGCGAAGAGAGATTTTTTTGGATTTAAAGAAATGTCGTACTTACGACATCGTTGTAGAATAGATATTAAATGAGCTAGATGATCTTCTTTATTTTTTGAGAAGATAGTGACATCATCCAGGTAAACTACTACAGATTGATTGATTAAGCCATAGAAAGCAATATCCATCGCTCTCTGAAAAGTGGAACTGACGTTTATGAGTCCAAAGGGCATCTTTTTATAAGCGTAGGTGCCCCATGGGGTACGGAAAGTAGTTTTGAGCTGGTCTGAGGGAGACATAAGGACTTGGTTATACCCGAAAAAACCATCTAGCAAGGATAATCTTTCAGAACCAGATACCTGTTGAAGGATCTGTTCCATGGGAGGTACAAGGTATTTGTCTTTATCAGACGCTCGGTTAAGATTTAAGAAATCGACACATAGTCAGATTTCACCACTCTTCTTTCTGATGGGGACAAGATTAGAGACCCATTGTGTGTGCCTTACCAGGAAGATTATTTTAGCATTCAGGAGTTTGTTTAATTCCTTCTTGATCGTTGGTTCGAGTTTTGGGTGCATCTTCCTTAAATTTTGTTGAAAAGGTTGGGTCTGAGGTTTCATGGGAATAATATGTTGTATGATGTTAGGATCAAAGGTTTTTAGGTCGCCGTACGTCCAGGAAAAAACATCTTTGAATTACTTAAACAACTTAATAAATGCTACTTTTTCTTTCTCAGAACACCCCAACCCTAAATTGATGCACTGTGGGTTATCTTTAGTTCCAAATTTTACTTTTTCATGTGTCAAAGAGGAACTATTCGTTTTACAATTCACTGATTTTCTAAACTTATCGTGAAGATCATAAAATTTTTCTAACCTAACCATAGATTTCGGGATAGAGTTTACCATGTCTGATGCGGATTCTGGGGATCTCGGATCTGGTATTACCGTAAAGTCACGAAGATTTTTGTCGTGGGTACCTTCGTCGATCACCATGCCCTAGAAAGTTTCTTCCATATGTAGAAAACTTATGATCTGTTGATCATCATCGAAGACTCTCCAATTCATGATGTTGTCTGGGATGGACAGTCTGAACAACAGTTCGACAGAAAATGTATTCGGAGATAGGCCTTCTATAGGAAAAAGTTTTGAAGCGACGTTAGCTGACAAATCAACTTCAGAATTATTCAATCTAGGAATAAAATTTATGTTAAATGCGGAAAAATTGTTCATAAAATTCCATACCTCATTTTGATTGCTTTTTAGGTGCAGAGATAAACAGTGGATAGAATTTTTTACCTGTCTAACCACTATTTCTGATTCACCAAAAACAGTCAAATTCTGAATGTTTAAATCTAGTGCTTTTCTGACACCTTGCAGGAGTGCCTCATATTCGACCGTGTTGTTTGTACATTCGAATTCTAACCGGCAAGCAATCAAAGTATTATTACCTGATGGATCAATGAGCACACACCCTACACCATATCCTTCCTTAGATTTTGACCCATTGAATTAAAGAGACCATATTTGATTTTCGTCAGGTGTATGTGACCACCGAGAGGAGGTTGTTGATTGTGTGCATGTCATAATTTCAGATTGTTGTTCCAGGTCAATGATGGTAGAAGTTTCAGCCATGAAATTGCCGAAAAAAGTGTCCATCCTCTGTATTTTAGGCAAATTGGCAGAAGGAGTGAATGGTTCATTGGGATCATTTAAATCAGTTGCCGTGAACTTAAGATAATGTTCACGATTTACCTTGATTCTGTTAGGCTTTCCATTCTCGGGCAGCCACAAGTGAGACCAATCCGTTGCAAAATAGCCATGTAATTGTTCTGACCAATCTCTACTTAAAAACAAACCATATACTTCTGGGATATCTACAACAATGATATCAATCACTTGATGGACTTTAGGATTAGATGACAATCTTATAAGCACATTTTTTAATTCTCCTATCACTTTAACACTAGTTCGATCAAGCTGGACAGTTGAACTTAGGCATTAATCTTTTGACAGAAAGACCAAGGCATTATGTTAGATGACGCACCTGAATCTACCATACAGTTATGTACATTCCTATTGAAAATTTCAAAAGTCAACAAAAAGGGAGGGACATTTCTGCGAGTATTAACAGTGGAAGTTTGTTGTTAAACTAGTTTATCTACATTTGTTACACTATTTACAGGAAGGTCTCTTTTATCACGAGGCTCAGATTTAGTTTTGGCAGAGGCCTTCTGAGGAATTTTGGTGTTGTTCTAAACACCTTTATTGTTGTTCAGATTGCTATTTTTTTTTTCTCCGCAATATTCTGCAGCATCTTTTGCAAAAGAAAAGGGATTTTTAATAATTCGTAAACAGAAATGTTAGCCCTAAGATTTTTTATATCTTCAATCAAATCATAATCTAAACTTGGGTTTGTTGAATTCTGTTTAGTCTCAATTGATTTAAACTGTTTTGGAGGCATAGTAGTCGCAATTTCAGAAGAAGGATTATTTGTTGTCTTTCTCTTGGTATTGTAAGGATGCATTGTTTCGAAATTAGCTTGAAAAATGCTATCCGAAAAATGTCTGAAAATGTTCAAAGAGGATTCATCTTCTTCTACTGTCTCTTGTTCAGCTACTTCTTCAGGAATCTTGGGAGGAATCAAGTTATCATGTGCTTCTAGAATCGTTTGAATAGAAAATTGTAGGCTTTCTAGATTTAGGCCTTCAGAATTTGAGTTAGATCGTTTTGTGGGAAAAGGCTTCCTAAAATGGGGTTTGTAAGGCCCTTTTCTCGAAGAAGCTTCTTCAGCTGACCTTTTTAAATATATAACTTGATTGGATAACTTCTGAATGACTTTCTGTAAGTTTTCTAGATCCGAACTCTCAAGTTGAGCTTTATTTTGGGGAGGTCTAGGAAGGATTTCAATTTTCTTCTTGGAGGGTGAACTAGTCTCTATCTCGTTACCGGTATTGTCTTTTAAGCTGAGAATATCTTTCTCGATATGATTGGCCTCTTTGAAGGCTTCTATCAATGTGGCTTTCTTGGACCTCTTTACCCAAATGGCTATGTTTTGATGTAAGTCTTTCGTGTAGTAAGCGACAATAAGATTCTCGGCAGGCATCGAATCCATGGGGATTCGGTTTTTTAGTGTCAGGAACCTTTGATTAAAGTTTTTTATCTTTTCTTTGGGGTTCATTTTTAAACTAGAAATCTCCATGACTAGAACTTCAAGAAACTTGTCGTGTCTGAACTTCTCAAGGAAACAAGACTCAAATTTATCCCATGACACAATGGTGTGGGGTTGTTGGGCAAAGTACTAGATAGAGGCATTGCCTTCAAAGGTGTAGGGAAACAATCTACAGACTACGTCTTTGTGTTCAACACTACGAAGCCTAATGGCTAGCATAAACTTTTTGATGTGATCTTCAGTGATCTGCTTGGAGTCTAGGTCAAATTTAGGGAGCCATTTCTCTAGATGTTTAGGTAAAGGATGTTGGGGACCAGGTATGGCCACTGCATCTTGGTCGAGCCAGGGTCTGGTGGGATTGTTCGGATTCGCCATAGGTGTGGGTGGTGTCGAAGGCTAAGATGAGGAACTGCCTTTGTCTAAGGATTCTTCTCCAGAAGAAGAAGGAGATGAAGGGGGTGGTGATGGTGGAATACCAAATCCTCCTGTTGCAGGAGTGAGGATATGATCTGGATCTGTAGGGTTTAAGGTAAGGTCAGTACCTTCAAGTTTCTATCTGATATCAGAGAAGTCTAACGGTTGGTTCAAAGGTCGACTTGGTTGTCTGATATAGGCTAAGGCATTGTGCATTCTTATGAGGGATTGACGAACAATCTCTTGTATGTCGCCACCTGGAGGGTTTGGAGTTACTGGTTCAACTGTGATTCGTAGATCGTCGTTTGATGTGGTTGTTGGTTGAGGGGAAATGTTGTCATCTGAACGACTTCTAGTCACTATAGGTGAACAGGTAGGTGGGGGAGGAGTCTTACGACCTCCTCGTGCCATTAATAGTTTTTAGGCCCTCCTTCTAGCGCCATTTGTTGACGGGCGAAATTGAACGCTCGTCAACTGGAGGAGTAAATCCAGTTTGGGGTTGTCTAATTAACCCAAGACATTTGGATTAATTCACATTGATGGGTTTTGTGGCTCCGTTGACCGATCTAAGTCCTAAAGAAAGAGAAAAATAACTAAAGGAAAAACAATAACCTAATAAATAACAATCACTAAAATCTATAAGTGTATTTAAATATATATATGTGTACAATTTATTTAACTGAAATTATAATCAATAACTTTATATAAAATCTATACAAAACACGAGTTTTAATCTAAACTTGTAAAAATCAAAAGTAGAATGATTACTTTTAGTAATAATAATAAAGAAAGTGAAAACACTATCTAATTTTTGGGTTTGTTCTCTTAAATGTATACACTCATGACATCACACATTAAACTTCCTAATTGAACAGAAAATAATAGATAGTAGAAAATGTTTTATATAGAGAAAACTTCTATATTCAGGAAACTAGCGAAATCAAATAACAGGCTAACCTGTTATTGCATCCAATGTATGTTCGATGTTGAATATCTAGCCACCTTTATCTGATGAAGTAAGCCTGCTACAGATCTTGAGATTGCCCCTAATAAACGAGGAACGATAATGCTGGAGATTGAATTTATAATAACAGAACATATAATAGATGCAGTCACAGTAATCTTATAATTTGCAAGTAACTACAACAAAATAATTCTTCTTGTAAGAACTTGCATGTAAATATTCAACTAAAATTAAAGATAAATCTCCTAATTTAAATTGAATAAAGGATCGTTGTGTGTTATATAAGAGACATGAGATATGGGAAGTATTTGAAAAGGATTATCTCAAATAAAAATAAATCATGCAGACGAAAGGCTATCATCATCTATCATCATATTGAGATAAGTAGAACTTAAATTAAAACATAATACAGAAAGCTAAAGTTGTAATGTATTTTGTGTCATTCAATTTTGTATATAAATATCCATACTCTCGCCCCAGGCTGAGATGACCAAATGTTTACAAAATGATATGTTTATATAGGTTTCAGGAAACATAATTGTTTCATGTTTATAAGATGAAATTGGTTTCAAAAATAATGGGGGATGCAACCACCCTAATTTCACTAGATATCAAAACACTATTACAGTCTAATTCTGTTTACTCAAAATACAAAATTGATATGGCTAGGAGACCTCAAAAAGTGTCTCATATCATACTTGAAATCATGGGCTCCTTAATTATACTGAAAACAAATGAAAATAAGAAGATCTCAGATATGTTTTCAATTATCAAATCAAACAATTCGAATTTTCTTAACTGGCTACAGAATCTTGCGATTTTGTAGCTAGTTATAATAGCAAATGCAATCATATTTTATTAAATAAACAAAAAAGACTAATCTTAATAAGAAAAATATTTTATTCAATCAAATCGAATATCCTAACTTAAGAGTGACACAATCATGCTAAAAATTAAAATTATCATACCTCAAATCATGAAATCAAAACGTATCAAGAAATTTTGGAATTAACAATAGCTGTTGCTGCCTCTATGTTTTTGAAAATGACATGACCTGTAGTTTTCAAGCGTTTCTCCTTCCCTTGGATAATGGATTCAAGTCTATTGCTTTCATTTGTCAACATATCAACTTGGTATCTTAAAGACTTGAGTCGTGACTGTAGCAGTGGAACATCGGTATAGTACCTGTCAATCCACGATCAGCACACATCACATTGTGACGGTAAGGAGTTTGCATTAGCATGAACAACATTATGGGTTGGAGAATCCTCCATGCAGATAGTAGATTTATCACAGAGCTAGATGCCAGGGAAATCTGGGTTGTCCTTTAGACAAGGAGGCAAATTGTTAACATAGTCATAGGGTCAGTCAGGGTATAATCCGAATGACTCGGGGTCCTCTTCAGCAAGGAATTTGTTAATTTCTGAGTCTGAGATTTCACTCACTTCAATCATGTTGATTGTGTCTGCACGGGGTTTCATTTTATTTTGAACACTTCGAGAAATCAATCGACCAGCTCTTTTGTTCTTGAAATTGACATCAACACTGCCTTTTAGCTTCTATCCTGTAGGTTTATTAACAGTTTTAGTGCAATCCTTTGGATGTGTAACTGGTCGACTGTCCTATTGAATGACATTAGGGTAGCTCAAGGGTTCATTATTAGGGGAAAAATCATAGGACTGGAGCGGTGGAGGAGAGGTCGTTGGGTTCACAAGGGTTTCCTCAACACATGTCTTTTCCACTTCTCCCAACTTAGGGTTACCAAAACCATTTCGCATAATGAACGAGTCCCAACAATCATTTTGTGACTGTAACTGGTGCATGAGGATGATTTTAATGAGGCCATGGTGAAACAAACTTGAATCTGACCTCTGTTTCATAAACTGTTTACCCATTTTATACAAACTTCTAAGTAGGTAGTAAGGCATATTCAATGGAAAACCAATAAAATCATAAGAAGGCGTAGATGATATAGGAAAACAAGCCCGAATCGTCCCTCACATGTGATGAATTGCTTCACTACAGCAAGTAAATCATGCCACCTAGGTTTCAAGAATGAAATTGGCATACCTCGATCACAGTTGGTTATTTTTCGTGAGGTAAACAGCAAAGTCCAAGGGACCTCCTCCACTTTCGCATTCTTGAACCATTTCTGACCAACTACTGGCAATCCCGTGGCTTGGCTTAAGAACTCTTTTGTTACTTCCAATTTCACATCACCGATATTTTCCCTACAACCATCAAAGGTTAAGGAAAACTCTTGGGTGACCTGAAGGTTAAAACCCTGAAATTATTCGATGAACAAATGTCAACCATTCCGTTCCAAATCTTCCCTAGCGTTATCATACGAAAGCAGGGTTTGGATGTCGTTCGGTTTGACCCTTACTACTGGAGCCATGTCACACAGACAGGTAATTAACATAGAACACACAGGTAGGGTTTGGAAAAATGCCACTGAGCCATAGCCCCAATCCTTATCAATACACGTTGTGATAATTCAAATGTTGGGCAAAGTGTTTATCACAACGCATGTGAGAAAATTTGTGAAGCCCAAGACCATGCTAAGGAGTAATGGCATGCTATGCATCGTATGCCACCTTGGCATTGGGTACATGCTAGGACCAGATTACTCTGAAAACATAATGTGCACATCATAGTTTGATTGCAAAGTAAGGTCAGTTTGCAAAATCGAATAGTCAAAGGTTTCATGAAATAAATATAATCAAACATCAAACCAAAATCAATACAAAAATAATCAAATATCAAATGGAGGGGGTCTTTGGTTCATATAACCACAAATCTCTTAGGCATGCTCAGAATCGAAAGGGTCACAAACAAGGAGAGCAACATGCTCATAGCAAGAAACCATAATTCTGTAAGAAACCATATGCTTTTAATGAAATTTTAAGACAGAATAGTAACGATAGTTGCAAGTTTTCATGCTTTCAGTCATGAAAATGAAGCACGAATAGATGATAGGTAAAATGCGATGATTTACAACTGTCGTTTAGAGAAAATGCTCATGAAGAGTAATAAAATTTCATAGACCCTGTGTAGGCAGCTTATAAAAAATAATAATCACATAATCGCTGCCAGCAAATTGATGGATTTTATGGAACACATATCTTAGCACATGATTGGATATATTGGTATATGATCTATGTGAGTGGATCTGGTTTTAGTTGATGATGAGATATCAATATCAATGATATATCTAGTGATAGTGATAGTGATAATGATAGTGATAGTGATAGTGACAATGACAAAGAAAGTAACTAGGACAGTGACAGGTTGTATGACATGTTGGTTATCAATGACAAGTCGATGATTAGTGACAGGTTGATTTTCAGTGACAGTGTCGATGACAGGTTGAGTCTACACTTATATTTTAGGGAGGAATTAAGGGGAAAGGAAAGGGGGTCATAGCCTCCTTCTAGTTGGAGTTGGAGAATACAAGAAGCTGGAGCTTCCTTAAAGTTGGAGCATGTAAATCAGGGGGTCATAGCCTCCTTCCAGTTGGATCTAGAGAATTCAGGGAGTTGTATATTCTTCCAGGTTCGAGTTGTAAATACGGGTTGGGTCCACCTTCCAATTGGTGTTGGAGAATTTGGAAGTTGGTGATTCCTAAGAATGTAATATTTTGATATATTAGAAAAAATTATGTGGTTTTCTCCCATTTGGGTTTCCGCATAAAATTCTGGTGTACCATGTATCTGTGGTTATGATGTGATGAATTTTTTATGGTTATATTTTTATGATATGTTAGATGCAATCATAAGTGAATGGAATAATTTATAATTTAATGTTGTGATTGAAATTGGTAAAAAAGTGCTCAATATTGATGCACCCCCCTCCTTTCTCAGTATTGGTGAATAATAAAATAAAGTTTTCCAAAAGAGAGAGGAGTGCCTAAAAGGGTCCCAAAGGGGAAATTATTTGTGGGTATTAATATAAACCCATATTTCTAAATTTTATTATCATTTGGGGACAGCCTTCTATTTTACAATTGAGTGTATGAGATCCCAATCATTAAAATCATGTAAGAGGGTGGGTGTAAAAAGTCACATACCATAGTTATTGGGAGAAATGGGATTAAGTAAAATCAACATTGGGCAGAGTATGTTGGCTTTGGGGGGGGAGGAAATTCATATGGCCAAAGAGAGAAGTTCTTACAGAAACATTTTTGCATGAACAAAAAGAAGAGAACATGGAAGAAGAGAATTGCAGCTGGAACAAGAAGGCTGGGAGGATTATGGAGCCTTTTTGGAGATATATACTAAAGAAGAAATTTTTCAGGCTTGTAGAAGAACTAGGTTTTCAAGCCTGAAGAGTGATCTGATGTCTGAGTTGCACTAGAGTAGAAAGCTTGCCACTATTGTTTTCCCAGTATTTTTCCTAGTAGTGAGTCCCTTGATTTCCCAATAGTGAGATTCCTAGTTACTTGTGCTAGGGATATCCTGACAAATGAATGTGATTCATGATGGACTAATATCGGTGAAGGGGTACATTCCTTGGGTGGGCAGGTCAAGAGGAAGAGAGCTGGAGGAAATTCAATATCATTGTAGGAGAATACCAATGGGTCGGGGGATATCTTAGCTATGAGTGGACAGTGAGAGACACCCTTTTCTTATGGATTCCTATCCCAACTTGGTGGTGACTTTCTATTGATATCTGGAACAACAAGTTCATTGTTGGGTGGAATGTTCGTCCCAAGAAACTAGTTGCACAACCGTTTTAAAAAAGATTAGTGTTTATATGTTTTCTGAGTGAATTATGAGCTTAGCTACTATGAATATTTACTCTATGAATGGGAATGGATTATATTTTGTTTTAATGATTTAACTAGGTGTATTCATGTTTAATTCAACATGTTATAGATGCATTAGGTTATTGGTATCATAATGGTTAAATCTATGTATAATTTGTAGCTTGTAAGCTATAAGAATTTAGTTAGCAGAAAATTTTCAATTTTATGTGTATTTCCACAAAGTAATGTTCCTCGATTAAGTTGGGAACATTTCATATTCCTTAATAAAAATGATATTACAATGGGTTGAAAAACCGTTGGTCAAAAACCACCCAAAAATAGACTAAAAATAGCTAATCATGCAAATAATATAACACATACCCAATAAACTTGTAGGAAACTACATAAGCATTCCATAAGAACTCTTTCCAAGTGAGGAACATGGGTTTGATTTCATGCTTTAGGTGCATTAGGAATGAGCCTTGTGGCTAACACCATGACTTGAGGAAAAAAAGTATGGATTTAGGTTGCAATCTAGACATTTATGGCCTAACTAGTGTTCTACAGGGAATATTTGGAGATAGAAATGGCTTTATGAATTTGTAGGCCCTTACTAGGGATGTATAATTCCTAATTAAGGAACCATAATTCCTAATTAGAGATATACACAATAAAATTTGGGATCTATAATACCTATCCCTTTGGGATGGGTTGGGAATAAATATGGATCTATACTTCCTAATTAGGGATTCTTAAGGCATAATTATATATTTCTAGCCAAATAAATTATCTAGACAATGTAATCAATAATATACGTGGCCTAATCAATCCTCCTAACCATGTTTAATAAGTTTTTAATGAATTAATATGGAAAATCATGGGCAATGGTTTACATAGTTACATGAGTCAGCCAGGTCTCACTTGGGTGGTTGAGAGGAAGAATTGTTACCCTCCCCACTTGGGTTCAAATATAATGTATGACATGTTTTATCTTCATGATCCAATTGAGGCTCTTTGAAAACCATGAGAAATATATCATCCTTTCTTCTAAAGAACACACCTACATTATATAACATCATGTGAGTATAATTTTCCATAATTCAAGAACAACAAAATGTGAATTTTCAACTTTTTAACTTTTCATGATATTAGATTATTTTCCAAATCCTTGTTAATATATTTGACATTAGATTTTTAAACTTTTCATGATATTACATATATCTATAATTTGTTTTTATATAGTTCTCGATATAATATATGTTATAGTTCAGCATCACAAAAAAATAACATACCATGAAAATACCTTGAAAAAACCTCAAGTGTGCCCTTTTTAGTTCCCATGGGATCCACACACACAATATAAGGAGGATATGAGGTCATATTATATAATTACTATATTATAGAATTACAAACCACTACACATGTGGGATAAATTTTAATTATGTAATACGAGGTGCAATGTAACATCCCTATTTTTATTCCCTATTTTAGCGATGTATAATGTAAATACAATATATGGCCACGATCCAAGCGATATAATATGTAAACATTGTATATCGAAAAAATAATAAAATAAAAATGTAACATTGGCTCCAGACTAATACAAACTGAGTAATGGGGGATAAGTTTCCAAGAGAGAAGGGAGAATCCAAGGGGCCCAAGGGGGTCCAAAGGAAAATTATTCACGGGTATTAATCCCAACCCACTTTGTAAAACTATTATTGTGTATAAACCTTCTGATTTCCTTTTGAGTGTACCAAATCCCCAATAATTAAACATATGTAAGAGGGTGGGTGTCAAAAGTCATTTCACATAGTTATTCAGAGCACGGGATTGAGTACAATCAACATTAGGGAATGTGTGAGCCAACATGCATGGGTAAAAGGGAAATTTGAATGAGTATTGTGAGCAATTTTTACATGCATATTTTGGGACAACAAGAGTGGGGAGAGTGATAGAGCTTGAAGGCAACCATAGTGGGCATGTGTGGTAGCTTATTGGAGCTGTAAATTCATGAAGAAGTAGTTTGTTAGGCTTGTAAAGTGAGATTATGTGCAAGATATTTTCCCAATAGCAAGCGAGCTTGTTGATGTGAGATTTTCCTGTTGTAGTTGTAAGTCCCTAGAGTCCCCAAAAAGAGATATTCCTAGCCAAAATGTACTAGATCCTTTCAGGGAAGTGGGAATGCCTAAGGGAATGCATGTAGATAAGGGTGATCCCCTTCCTTGTGTTGTATAGGTTGAGGGGAAGAGAGTTGGTGGATTGGGATAGCTATAGGAAAAATCATGTTGTTGTGGGTTGTAATGGGATATGAGCGGAAAAAATAGAGACACCCTTTCTTGTGGATTCATAGCCTCAAATCAGAAATGATTTGATGCTATTATTTGGAGAAAAAAGTATATAATTGGGTGGAATTTCCATCCTCTATAGTTGGTCGCACATTTTTTTTTAAAAGATAAGTGTGTTTTCGCTCTTCTTTATTTTTAGTAATGGGTTTTAATTTATGTGTGTTTAGTTTGATTTTTTGGCAATTATATGATGTTATTATTTTCTTTAGTGAACTACATTCATGATTTTAAGTAATGTTGTTAGATGCATCGGTGTTTTTATCTTGTTCTATGCATTTATTTTAAATCAGTATCAGAAATGTTTTGTTGGGTTTAGTAGTGGGGGAAATACATAGTGGTATCAAAGAATAAGGTTACAACATTAGACCTGCAATGGCCTATAAGAGAACCACATACAACTACCTATGTGGTTTTGGGGTGAAATTTGAGTTCTCCTAGAAAACATTGTGGGGTTGAAATCACCATTTTTCTTCATTTTGGGTACTCAAATTTATTGGATTTTCCATTGAAGAGGTCGCTATGTCCATAGAAGGGTTGAATCCATCCCAAAAATTCAATTCAATCATTTTCCATGATATTTATGACAATCGAGAGATGAAAAACCTAAAAAATCAACTAAGTGTTGAAAAGTCTCTTTATGATTGATACAATGTGTGCTGACAAAGGAATATCTTTTGAAGACATTGATATAGTGTGTTACTGAATAAAGAGCTTTTGAACTTGCCAATATAGTATGTCTGTGAAGAAACATCTTTTGGAGTCACCACTAAATGAGTGTGTCGGTGAGTGAAAAATATTTGAAGCCATCAAATCGTCGGCTAAGAAATATCTTCTCAATTCATTGTAATTTCAACGAATAAAGAAGATATTTCGCAAAAAATTATGACAAAGAAAGATATCCTTAAGTCATAGAAACATTATCAAGGAAATAAGACCTTTCACTAAAATTTCAGAAAGAAGATCTTTTTCCAAAACATTGGCGAGGAAAGAAGATGTTTCCCTCGAATATCAACGAAGAAATATATTCTCAAGTCTTCGAAACATTAGCAAGGAAATAATATATTTGACCAAAACATCAACGAAGAAATATCTTCTTAAGTGATCAAAATTTTGACGAAAAAGAATATCTTGCACCAAAACGTTGGCAAGGAAAAGACATTCCAACATTGAAATGTTGGTGAGAGGAAAATATTCCAACATTGAAATGTTGGCGAAAGGAAAATATTCCAACTCGTCGATACATGGAAGAGAAATAGAATACAAGAGAAATAGAGAATAAGAGAAATAGGAGAAAGAGAAGGAAAAAATAGAAAATTTTATATGTACAAAAAAGAAGTATAGAGCTAAAAACTTGTTTTGGCCATAATATGAGAAGACAAACTTATAATTAGGTGAAATTTTATGGTCATGTTCGTAGTGACAAAAGATTCTAATGTGCCATTGAGGGACTTTCGCCAATTCTTCTTCAATTTTTTGAAAAATGAAAAATAGTCGGTTTTGAAGATCTCGATCCTACTCAATGATCAAGGCCCAGATAAAGGTGAATTTTTTTACAGAGATTCCAAAATTCATGCATGAATATACCCATTTTGGATTATGGTAAAATTCAAAAGGATTTGGAGTGAAATGCCAAAACAAGGCAAAATCAACTATTCCGAGGAAATTTTTGGAGATTTTTGAAATCTTAAGGGGAGAAAAAGGGACCCCATATCACCAGTCCAGAAAAATTTGTTTAGTAAACATTTCACCTACTCATCAATTCGAACATTTTTTTCTTGTGAGAGTTTTTTCTAGTTTTATTCTGTTTCAGAGATAGCCTTTTTTTGCTAAAAATTCTAAGTTTGGAGGAAATGCAAAAGGACAACATTACCATTTAATATAGATTGATGCAGAAGTTGGATGAAGCATCAAATCATGAATTTGTGAGTTACTATGCATTCAAAATTGGGAATACTATTAGTGCCTAATATAAAAAAAAAAATCAGTTCTCACGTACTTTCTTCTACAAGAGGCAGAAGTTATCCCTTGAGATTTTTGGTACTAGTGAAACAAGTGCAAAAAGGAGTAAAATTGTTGATTTCAGAGAGATATACTCTCATCTTAGAAATCATATTGACACATAAGTACAACAATCAACAATAAAATTCATAAGAGAACACATTTGAAAGCTTAGAATTTTTATTAGTTTATTAGTTATCTTCGAAAAATCAGGGAAAAGAAGTGTTGAGCACAAACTTATACTAAGAGGTGGGGTGAATGAATATAAGACAATATTTTATTTATTTAAACATTAATCAACCACAAGAAATAAATTGTACATAAGATTAACCATGGTACATAGAATTTACGTGGAAACCTTTTCGGGAGAAAACCAAAAAAAAAATTCTTTATAATTTTATAGGCTCCAACCCACTATTACAAAACTTTGTAGACACCAACCTATTGGAGACACTAATCCCCACTAGTAAAAATCTTGGTAGGCACAGACCTACTCTTACAAATATTCATAGGTACGAACCTACTATAGACA
>JASDQU010101874.1:73693-85612 GCA_032191745.1 Picea mariana
CGTTGCAGAGTCTAATTGGGCCTCAATGGCAGGTTTGGTTCCTTCTGTTTAGTTAAAAGGATTTAGAACCCCTCAACACAACCCTTTCAAAAACTTAGCAGTGAACTTGGAATCTTTGTTTGGAATTATTTTCGTAGGCACACCATGTATCTTACCTATCTCCTTCATGTAAATATCTGCAATATTGGTTGTCTTGTGAGTTGTTTTCAATGGAATAAAATGTGTAGACTTTGTAAGCTTTCCCACCACTACCATGATGGAATCATGTTGCCTTTTTATTCTTGGAAACTCCGTGATAAAATATATCGTAAATAACTCCCATTTCCATTTAGGAATGGGAAATAGTTGTAATGATTCCACCATATGCATGTGTTCAGTATTCACTTTCTGACATTCCATGCACTTGGCTATGTAATCAACTAGATCCTTCTTCATTCCCATCCATAAATATTGGTTTCTTAATACTGCAATTGTATTCTAGTACCCTGGATGTCCATCATATGGTACATTGCGCATCTCTTTCAACACTATATTTCTCAATTCCCAAGTGTTAGGAACATAAAATTTGTCCCTAAAAAAGAGGTTTACATCCTCTTCCAACCTATAATATTTAAACTTTGGCAATAAATTTTCCTACTGTAATCCTTCTGTAACGTATGCATAATGTTGATCTGATTCTACAACTTCCAAACTTATTCTTTTAATATCCAAACAATACATTCTAGTAGCTATAGCATAGATTTCATGCACCCTCATGCTAAGTTCATCGACCACTTTATTCTCTTTTCCCTTGATATGTTTGATGTCAAAATTATATTCACTGAGAGATTCTAGACATCCAGTTTGTCTAGTGTTTAGTGTTGGTTTTTTAAACAAGTGTTTCGAACCATTATGATATGTATTCAGTTCAATTTTTCTTCCATGAGATAATACCTCCACATTTTTAATGCATGAACTATGGCTGCCAACTCTAATTCATGGGTAGCATAATTCATTTCATGCTCCTTAAGCTTCCTCGACTCATAACGTATGACATGCCCATTTTGTGTAAGGAATCCACAAAGCCCTTCCTTTCATGCATCTGTGCACATGAAGAAATCCTCATCTAGATTTGCAACCTTTAAAATAGGTGCATTGGTCAATAATTCCTTCAAGTGTTAGAAACTCTCCTCACACCTGGGAGTCCATTCAAACTGTGTTCCCTTCTTTTGTGGTGAAGTGATTAGATTTATGACCTTGGAAAAACCTTCAACCAATATCCTATAGTATCCATCTAATCCCATAAAGGATCTCACTTATGAAAAATTCTTTGGTGCTGGCCAAATTTTGATCGCTTCAATCTTCTCAGGGTCCACCATTATGCCCTCTTCTAAGATAATGTGGCCTAAATAATGAATTTTCCTTTGATAGAAAGTGCACTTCCTTAACTTGGAATACAATTGGTTCTCTCTCAACACCTATAACACCATCCTAAAATGTTTCTCATGATCCTCCTATGTCTCAGAGTAGATAAGAATATCATCCAAGAAGGAAATGACAAATTTTTCAAGGTAATATCTAAACACTTCATTCATTAGACACATAAAAGTAGTTGGTGTATTTGTCAGTCTAAATAGCACCACCAAAAACTCACAATGGACATAATTTTTTTGAAATCTTATCTTGTTGGTGTCTTCTTCTCTGATTCTCACTTGATGGTAACCTAGCCTCATGTTAATCTTGGAAAATATCCTTGCTCCCTTTAGTGGGTCAAAAAGATCATCAATCCATGGTAGAGGATACATGTCCCTTACAATAACATTATTAAGATGTTTGAAGTCAAAGAAATATTTTACAATTGGTTTTACCGTCATTGGTTTCAAGCCCATGGTCCCATGGTATGTGCAAAGGTGAAATAAAAAGAATTGTTTATTTAATTATTTAATCAACACATTTATTCAAAAAGGGTCATGATGATATATATATAAATAAATGTAATATTTTAAGAGGAATTTGTGAGATGAACAGAAATGTAATATTTGAAGAGGAGAATATGATATGAATAAAGATTGAATATTATTCTAAAAGGAGAGAGTGACAAAGTATGTGACACAGAAGAGTATATAAGTGTAAATCTAGCGAACAGATCTAGTGAAGGAAGAAATAACGAATAGATTTGGTAAATGAAAAAATAGTGAACATATTTGGTGAAGGCGGAAGTAGCGAGTAGATATGGTGAAGGCAGAAGTAGCGAGAAGATCTGATGAAGGAAAAGTAGTGAGAAGATATAGTGAAGGAAGAAGTAGTAAGCATATCTAGTGAAGGTAGAAGTAGCAAGCATATATGGTAAAAGGAAGAAGTAGTGAGTAGACTTGGTGAAGAAAATGTGAATATTCATCATTAATTTTGAATAAGTTATATTTTAATTGAGGGTTGGTGCTACTCAAAAAAATATATTGGTGTCTCTTGCTAGTTGATTCTTAGCGGTGGGGATTGGTGTCTCTAGTAGGTTGGTGCCTATGAAGATCTGTAAGACTAGGTTGGTTCCTACCAATATTTTTACTAGTGGGGATTGATGTCTCTAGTAGGTTGGTGCCTACAATTGTTTTTAATAGTAGGTTGGTGCCTACAAAATTATAAAGAATTTTTTTTGTGGTTTTCTCCCGAATGGGTTTCCATGTAAATTATGTGTACTGTGGTTAATATTGTGTATGATTCATTTCTTATGGTTGATGAATTTTAAATAAATAAAATATTTTCTTATACCGATTCACCCCCCCATCCTAGTATAAGTGTGTTCGAAAAAATTGGTACCAGAGAGGGTTCCTTCAGAAATAGTCTAATCGTTGGAAGGTAGATATTGGGAGCACACTATTGGATTACTGAGAGGGAGGGTGAATCAATAATAGATATTTTTAATCCTTTTAACCACAGTATGTAAGTGTTATTTATATTTATGATCAATATGACATCACCATTCAACAAGTGCAGAGTAAATAAAACAAGAACAATGAACAATCATACACATACAGAGTACACCAATATTTTTATGTGGAAACTCAATGCAGGAGAAAGCCACATAATGTTTTTTCTTATATGTATTTAAGAATTACATTCATTGGAAGCACCAACTTCCTTTTCTCTTCAGCTGCAACTGGAAGGAGGCTCTGACCCCCTATATTTTTAGGCTACAACTTGAGGGAAGCTCCAACTCCCCAATTCTTTGGCTACGACTAGAAGAAGGCTACAACCCCCTATGTTCTTTGAATACAACTGGAAGGTGGCTACAACCACCTATCCTTTCCTCGTCCAACCGCCCTGAAATATAAGTGTCAAATAGATGATGAAATTATTGCCACACTAGCACTGTGAGATATACCACTGTAAACCTGTACCAACCTGTGCCAATCAACCTATAACCAATCTATACCAGTAATAAGCATGTACCAACAAAACCCAACAACTACACGATATGTATATACTATAGCTCATGTACGTACACGCCCTATCTATACTACATCATGTGTATGTACACGACCTATCTATACTGTAGCTTGTGTACACCTTCAGAAATCTAGGGTTTTCACCTTTTATGAAACTTCAAACACTTTGTTTCCTCTATCACATTAACCTGCAACCTATCACTATGTCTTATCTATAGCTTTTCTTTGTGCATACATCATCTTATACATCCCTTAACCAAGTGCATCTATGACTCTCTAGTCATGCGACATACATGTGTGTACAATCATGAAAATGTGTAATAATACTCACATGGAAAAGACATCAAAACCTTACTGATATGCAACCTCAAACCATACAAACAATTTCATAACCACTTCACAACCAAAACCCTCAACCATGTGCCCATAAATACAAACTATGTGTCAACACTTGAACCAACAAGATGAACCAATTATTAATACCAACGTACCAGTGTTGTATATTTTTAGATCTAGATCATACCATAAGTGCCATAAAACCAAGAACCTCTCTAGGAAAAATAATCAAACCCCCATAACCATGTCTCATGTAGACAACAAAATCCAACTACACATAAAAATAAGACATACCTTTTGAAACTGTAGATAGATATGTTGTACCTGATCACTGTAGACCTTCCTGGAAGTTTGCTTTCATAATCTGAGAATAAAGTAACTTCAACAACTCAATATTTCATGTATTTTCCCACATTTACATGCCCTATTATAATTTCATCCTACGTATGTACGCTCCCTTCTCCACTGCATCCCATGTACACCTCAAAAACTAGGTTTTTTTCTCAATATTTCTGCAATTCCAAAACTTTCGCCGTCAATCCTTTGTGATACCTTAGACTTGTGTAACTTCATATGTGTCAATGAGTACCTGAAATAAACCTTACCCAATAATATATATTAAATGTGCTCAATAGGTGCTTTTTATAGCAATATTTTCCTCACCCCATGCAACTTTCTCATAAGGCCTTTTTCATTTCCCTATGTAGACTTGAAGTCCCTTTTTGCAATTCCTAGAGCTAAAAAACATATTTTTCCACATATATGCACCCTAACAACTATACAACATGCGTATACGTAGGTTGCACCATTACATCTCACGTACATCAGTTTTTGTGCCCAAAATTAAAAAATGGTGTCAGGTTTCCATGTCACGTCACAAGATCCATGATCCTTGACCTTCCATATACTGAAACTTTCTAACTTGTTTGTTCAGTTGCATTTGAAGGATATAAATGGGCCATATCCAAACCGTGGAAGAGGGAGAAGAATTCAACTTTGAGAACAAAGTTACTCTGGAGAAATTATTCACTTCATATTGAGTCTGCATCCCTTTGTCCTTTAAAGTCTAAACACATTGTTCAACCCCCAAGCTCTTCCCTATTTGTTGGAGAACCTCATTGTCTCTCTTATATGAGCTTGCCTTTGGTGGAGAATTGAAGTGGTGGAGGCCCAACTAGAAGGGAATTAGTTTCTCGGTTCCGAACGTGCCGACATAGAAGTTTGTTATTCATACATTTTTGTTGATTAAATTTTAATAGAAATACTCTTTTCTCGTCTAATTAATGTCTTGAAAATATTTGAATTATTTTTCCATGGGTGTATTTGTTATGAATATTGATGGATTATGCTATTATATGTGCTAACTTTATATGTTATCACCATATTCTTGTGTATCTTGGTTGTTTAGGACAAGTTACATGTGTATAGCTTTGAGTCAAGTGCTCAACGATGGACTTCATCGAACGTCTGGATGAGGTAAGCTCTTTATCTTGTCTTGTTAGCATGCTTGTTTATAGAACATACTTGAGATTAGAGTTTATTTTTGCAGTCATTTCCATTTGTTGTGGTTTACCCAATGCCATAGAGTGATTTTCCTCATAACAATGTTAATAAGAGACCCTTTCTCTCTTATTTATACTCTCCAAGTAGCTTCGTCTAAGGGTTACCTACTAACAAACTTAACCCAACTTCCTTCTTTTAGGGATAACCCACTTCTAACCACTTTATCCACAAATATTGAACTTCTTCTAGGGGTTTCTAGAATAATTTGACTTCTTTGACCTTCTAGGGGCTTCTAAAAAACTCAAGAGGATTCTCCAAATTCACAAGGCCATAACTCTCT
The DNA here is from genome assembly GCA_032191745.1 of Picea mariana. Lineage (NCBI taxonomy): Eukaryota > Viridiplantae > Streptophyta > Pinopsida > Pinales > Pinaceae > Picea > Picea mariana. Next base: position 79,295 of record JASDQU010101874.1, read on the forward strand.
AACCATGAGGAGTTATGTGATGTTCCACCTATCACCGAAAATGGCATGACATGTACTATCCATCTATAATAGTCTTACCAACAAATATACTAATATTCATACCATTATACATCAAAAAAACTTAAGTCCCTTAACCATACTGTTGGGTCTACCATAATTTTCTATCAGACTTGGTTCAAGGGTTGACATCAATGACAACCAACACAATTAATAAAAGATATCCCCCTTTGGAATTGATGGAAACACTCTGATGCAACATGGAAGTCATATCGCTCATGCTCCCCCTGTGACTATTGCTCCACCTAGAAACATGCCTCTGTGCTCTCTCTCCAATCATCTAAATTTCTATCCATGCATCTAATCAATCTCTCCCCCTTTGACATCAATGGAAATGGTAACTTATTTTTCCTTGGGGCTGCTCCCCCTGACTGAACTCTTCCTAAAACAACTCCCCCAAACTGAACTGTCATATTTATGGTGCTTCCTCATGTAAATCTAAGACATATAAGAATAACATTCAAAATTCAATATGGGGCAGAAAATATGCCACGTTTTTGACAAAGATACTCAAAGGATTCCCTTGGAAGCAGTTTTGTAAACATGTCTACAATTTGTTCTTTGGTGCCAACATACTTAACTCGAATGTTCTTCTCTGCAACCCGTTTTCATAGAAAATGATACTTTATTGGAATGTGTTTAGTATTGGATTGCATCACTAGCTTCTTTGAGATACTGATGATGCTTGTATTATCACAATATATAGTTATGGGCTCATCATACTCAACTTGTATATCTATCAAAGTTTGTTTCATCCATAGAACCCGTGTACAAAATGTTGTTGATGCAATATACTCTACTACGGTTGTAGAAAATGATACTGATGATTGTTTCTTGCTTAGCCAAGATACCAAACACTCACCCAAGTAGAACATTGCTCCACTTGTGCTTCTCTGGGCATGAATGAAACCTTCCCAATCTACATCTGTATAGGAATAAGTGATAAATCCTTTCCTTTTGGATACTATAATCCAAACTATTATATACCCTTAAGATATATTAATATCCTTTTTACTTCTAGAACATCGGATTCCTTTGATGTTGCTTGAAATTGTGCCACCTGTCCAACTGCCTGCATTACATCTGGTCTAGATGTTGTCACATAAAGTAAGCTTCCAATCATTGACATGCACTACCTCTGGTCTGTAGAATTTGAATCATCATATTTACTTAGCTTACAACTGGTTTGCATAGGAGTATTAATTGGTATTCAATATTCCATTCCGAACCTATTTAGAATTTCTCTGATATACTTGGTTTGAGAAATAAAAATGCCTTGGATGCTTTGACATATCTGGAGACCTAGAAAGAAGGATAGTTCTCCTAGTAATGAAATTTCAAATTCATTCTGCATATCCTTTGCAAATTTCTGGCTCAACCTCTCATCATCAATTCCAAAAATAATATCATCAACATAAAATTCAATTAATAAAATACTATCTTGAGTTACCTTGATGTAGAGGTTGTTGTATATGTTTCCTTTCCTAAATCCTTGTTGTTGTAGATATATGTCCAGCATGGAATACCATTCTTTAGGGACATGTTGTAGACCATACAAGGCCTTTTTCAACCTACAAACATAATCTTCATTCTCTAACAATTAAAATCCTTCTGGTTCTTCAATGTATACTTCTTCTTCTAGTTCCCCATTTAGAAAGGTTGATTTCACGTCCATCTTTTACACTTTAATATTCTTAGAGAATGCATAAGCTAGGATCAATCTGATTGTTTTTATTATGGAAACTAGGGAAACGTCTCTTCAAAGTCAACACCTTCAACCTGTGCGTATAATTTACATACCAATCTAGCTTTGTTCCTAGTAATCTATCCATATTCATTCATTATTTTTTGAAGACCCATTTTGTGCCAATCACATTCTTGTACCTTGCCCTTGGAACCAATTCCCAAGTGTCATTATTCTCTATCTGATCCAACTCTTCATCCATGGATTTTATCCAAAATTCATCCTTTTTGGATTCTTCAAAGCTTCTTGACTCAATCAAAGATAAGAGTTCTAGGTGTAGTTGTTCTGGTGAAATAATTCTTCTTCTAGTCTCAACTCATGCATCTTTGTTCCTGATAATATACTATGATGGGTGATTCTTCTGTATTCTTTTTCTCCGTGTCTTTGTAGGTACTTGAATATCTTTTTGTTATTGCTCTTATTCTTATAATTTCTCTTATTTATATTCCCCTTTTGCTACTTTTTCTTCCTTTGATTCTTCTTCGTGAACCCGTTCCATTAACTCCTTTTCTTATTCCTTTATTTTCCATCCACTTGTCTCATTAACCATCACATTGATTCTTTCCAAAACTTTGTTGAGTCTTAGATTGAAACATTTTTATGCTTTCCTTGTGCTCGAATACCCGACAAGTATGCCTTTTTCCACACGATATTTGAACTTTCCCATTCTGCCATCTTTTCTTTTGATGTAGCATTTACTTCCAAAAAATCTGAAGTGCTTCACATTCGATGGTCTTCCTTTCCATAGTTCATAGGGATTGTTATCACTATTGTTTCTGAGAATTACTATGTTTTGAATATGAATTGTTGTATGCACTGCATGTGCCCAAAGGACATCTGTCAACTTGGAATTCATTAACAAAGTTTGAGCTATTTCTTGTACTGTCATGACTCATGTTCTTCCTTTCAACAACTCCATTCTGTTGAGGTGTCCTAGAAATTAAGAATTGCCTTTTTATTCCATGCTTGTTGTAGAAATCCATTAATTCCTTTGAAGTAAAATCTCCTCCATTATCATATTTCAAACATTTGATTTTTGAATCCATTTCATTTTCCACCATTTCCTTGTATGCCTTAAAGTTCTCGAATGCCTCTGACTTCTTCCTGAGAAAAAAAACTGCAGACATCCTTGTATAATCATTAAACAATAACATAAAATAGTTCTCACCTTTTAAAACCTTTGTTCTAGTTGGTCCAACTAGATCAGTATGCACAATTTCCAACAATCTTATTGTGGAATATTCCTTTGATTTGAATTTGGTCTTTGTTTTCTTTCCTTGTTGACAATTATTGCATAAGGTGTTGGTTGGCTTCATGATATGGAGAATTTCTCCGACTTCTTCCTTTTTTCTGACTTTGACTAGGTTGTCAAAATTTATGTGACCCATCCTTCTATGCCATAGCCAAAGTTAATCTTCATTTCCTAGAAAACATTTTTCATTTCCAATTTCACTTAATACATATATGCTTCTTGAAGTTCTTATAGTTGTTGCAACTAATCCGCTTGAACCTACTTTTCTTATCTCACACTTCTTTGAATCAAACACAATTTTGTGACCTTGATCACATTTTTGACTTACACTTAGAATGTTGTGTTTCATCTCTTCCATGAGTAGAAAATTTTCTTCCTTGGTATCCTTGTTTCCAATTATGGTTGTGCCTCTTTGAATGATTCTAGCTGAGTCATCGTTTCCAAAATAAACTGATCCATCTCTTTCCTTTCTCAAGGTTAGAAACCTATCCTCGTTACATGCCATGTGCTTTGAGTAGCCACTGTCAACATACCAACCACATTTCGTGTGTTTATCTTGTAGAGTGAGTATGAATTCTTCATTGTTATATGGATTCTTTTTTCTTATCCATATTCTTTGTTGAGGTTCTTGTCCGTGACTGTTGTTATTTTGTTGTGATTCTCTAGGAGGGATTGTCATTCTACAATATCTGGCCATGTGTCAAAAGTTGTTGCACTTGTAGCATTCCACTTCAGTGATCAATGATTCAAACTTGTTGTAGCTTCTTCTCTGTGTTTCAGTGGGCCTTCTTGGATAACCATTTTGTGCATAAATTTCAAAGTTGTTTCTATTTCTGCTATTAGCTCTACAATTTACAGCTTTATGTCCAAAATTATTACATGCATAACATAAACCAAATAATATAATTTGATATCTGGGAGTTGAAGATATTATGAAAGGAGTTACTCTTATGAATCCTTCTTCTTCTTGAGGCCTTCTTGTTTCTAACTATCGTTGACTCTAAAATCTGAATCTTCTGGGTGGAGGAGTGTCCCTGTGATCTTCCTTGTAAAACTTCTTGTCTCCTTTGACTGTCTTTGCATAGCTTATTGGTTGTGTTTATTGATCTATTGTTCTAGATATTGATCCATTTTCTATTTGATTGTATCCAAGTCTGGACTTGTCATGATTTTTCCTTTGTCTGATAATAATATCATTAGAAACTTTTGATTTGTTCTACATGTTTTTCTTTTGAAGATCTTTTCTCAATGTGAGAATATTTTCTTCCAAATTTCCAATGATATTGTATCTTTCTTATAACCGTTGTTTGAGTGCTTCTTCAATTATTTTGTCTTATTCAACTTGAATTTGTAATTTAGTGATCATATGCTCTAGTTCCTCAGAGTTGGAATTTTGAGTTTCCTCTTTTCTTTTTAGTTCTTCCTGCAGTGACTTGTTTTACTTATTTTATTTCTTTATAACTTCTATAACACTCAATAGTTCTTCTCTATAGTCAACTTTTTCCTCTTCATATTCTTCTTCATTTCCTTCTTCATCGTAATGTTTTATTGCCATGAATATAACCCTTTATATCTTGCTTTCACTGTATTCATCGTCATCTGATGAGGTGTTGTCTTGTTTTGTGCAAAGGCTTTTGTTGAAAATTTTATTTTTGGTTATTTTTCCTTTGTACGTTTGTTTTCTATTTGAATCATATTATTCATTTCTTTTCTTTTTATTATGGGGACATTTGTTAGCAAAATGACCAATACCATCAAAATTAAAACAAGTCAATGGAAGCTTACTTCTGTATTTTCCATTGGTTCCTTTTTTCAATCTTCCGACGAAGTTATCTACTTCTTCATCATCTTCTGAGATGTCACTGTTGCTTCTATATGAATTTACATTTTTCTTTACCTTTTTCTTTGACTTCCTAGATGTTTTGAATGTTGATTCTTTTGTGACTAGATTATCCTATTCGGTTCTCATTTCATAGGCTGTGAATATTCCATGTAGCTCATCCATGCTTATCGAGTCCAGATATGTTATTTCTTTTAGTGCTGAGCTCTTAGGATCAAATCTCATTGGAATAGATCTTAACACTTTTTGAATAATTATAGATTCATTAACTTATTCTCCCAAACCTCTGATTGCATTCGCTATTTCATCAACTCATAAAAAGTACGCTGCAATACTTTCATCTTCTTTCATCTTCAACTATTCAAATTGACCTATGTAAGTTTGAAGTTTTTCTACCTTGAATTTTGTGTCTCCTTCATAAAAATTCTAAATTTTATCCAAAATATGTTAGGGACCTAACCCCTCATGCATGTAGAATAATATATTTCCATGTAATAAAGGTCAATATTAATAAGTCCTAGTAATAAGGAAGAATAAGTCAAATGTAAGAAGACCTAATAGAAGCTTTCGCTTCTAGAAGGATACTTCTCTAGATTGTTCTTTCTAGCATAAATAGGAGTAGAGGGTATGGGAAGTTTTGTCTTGGATATTTTTGTAATAGAATATTCTCTACTAGAGGTTTCCCCCTCAAAGAGGCAAGTGAACATTGCTCTTAGTAATCAAAGTTCTCTTTCTGGTGTTATTCTGTTATATTCTGGTATTATTGTGGTATTGTTATGGTTGCATTATTGTTTTTCTGCCATTTATAGCTAATTATTTATTTTCTTCATACTATTTTGTATTTGAAATATTACAAGTGGTATCAGAGCACCTTCCTCGGGAGAAAATTGTGGGTTAAATTTTTTTTCAGGGTAGAGACGTATTCCGACATCTTAAAGATATAGATATTTGTCATTACATGCATAAACCTGTGGTTGGGGATTCAGATACATAGGAAATACAAGTGGTACTTCAACGCACATCTATTGGCCACCCTTGTAACCCTTGTTGGTACCCCTTTGAGTGGTAGCGCATCAGACAACACCTGTATATGGATCAAACTATATCTCCTGAATCCCTCCATAGATAAATCGATCGGTCACCTGACTGCTATAGTGACACCGAGAACAACACTTGGGAAGATACTCTCTAGTACATGGGTAGTCGGGTAGTACAACTAATGGCACAGTTTATCCTCCTTAGTTGGTGCCCTGAGATATCAGGTTGAGTACTACTATTGGACCTCGCATGTATATTAGAGAGCTATAGCATAGGGAAAACCCTTGTCTGTAGAACCCTTGAATACCATAGCCCTTGGGACAGAAACAAAAACATAACACACAATATCTATTGTTGCACAACTATGTCTCATGCATTAGAGTTGTG
>JASDQU010101874.1:87080-118706 GCA_032191745.1 Picea mariana
TTTGATAGCTATTTTTAGTTAATGACTTGTTATAAATAAGAGGGTTGACCTTTTGGTAAGGGTTGATGGTTTTTACAAGGACCCTCATTTTTGGAATTGTAAAGAACTATTTCCGAACTACCTTAATTGAGAAGTCTTATTTAGGACCATGGACAAATTTCTGTTTTCATCAAAGCCGTGTGTGATTGGATTTGAGGAGGAATTACTTCTGAATTTGTTTCATGAATGGACGTTGTAATGAGTAAGAGTTTATGAATCTATTGATAAGTTAGTTGTTTCAATATTTCTTATATTTCTTGTCTCTAATGATGAAAGCAAATCATTATGTTAAAGTGTGATTAATGCTAGAGCTAAGGAAACTATTTTTCTTGCCATCATTTTTATTGCATGTATGTTTTATTTCGATAATTGTATCTTAGTCAGTAATTGAAATGCCAACAAGTTAATGTATTAGTACTAGACTTGTCACAGGTGTGAATATCTTTTTCTGCATGCTTGAGCACTAGGGTTATCCCAAGCTCAACATTCTTCAGTAGTTAATAAACCCCCCTTTTTATCGGCTGGTTTATACCAACACCCATCTTCTAATCATACCCATCTAATAAGAGAAAATACAAAAGAGAACGTTTAAATTGAAGGAGGAACTTTCATAAGAATATATCCTGTCAATCACTACATAAAGCCGATCGATTATTTGGCCGGATCGAAGGATATGGAGAACCATTCCACTATCAAACACTACATAGTCTAATTGGGTCTCAGTGGCGGGTTTGGTTCCTGCTGTTGCGTTAAATGGATTTAGGACCCCTCAACAAAATTGGTGCTAGAAGGAGGGCATGTTGAATGAATGGCTAACAATATCTCTGATATAATATTTAACACAACCTATAGATTCAAAACAGCCCACATGCATGGCTAGTCATTCTCAAGACAACCCACATACACTGAGTACTCTGGAAACGAGTAACTCACCCCAGAAAGAAGAAGAAAATTTGTTCTCTGAAATACCTTATGCTCTTCCCCACGAGGAGTTGAACCAATTCAGAAGAATTACAAGAGCTTACACTCAAAAAATTAGATCATTACCCTTAGTCCCATTACTTCCTCGTAGAAAACAAGTAAGTAGACTAGTGGCCGACACCCCCGACCAGGTTTTTGTTCACACAGTAGAATACCTGATAGATTTCTCCCTCATCAAGATTGAACATCCCCTTAATCTAAGCCTCGAAACACCAGCTGGTAATTGATCTGAGCCCAACGATTTTGAATCCGACGAGGAAGGGCTTAACTAGGATCGCTCAGCTTCGGAGTCAGACGACATGGAGGATAACAATGATCATAATGAAGAAAGGAGAAACCCACCTCAGAATAATAAACCTTGGTTGGCCAAAGATGCTCTGGAAATCCTCAGATGAGTACATAACCTTCCTCGACATCCAAAAACGTTACTCCCTAAATTTGACCCTGAAACATTAGGATTGAATGAAGACCATATTAAAAAGTTCATACTAGCTATTAGATTGATGAATGTCCAACATGAATACGGTGTATGCATGCTTTTCCCCTATACCTTTGAGAATTAAACCTCCACGTGGTATTTTAACTTACCTGTAGGGTCCATAAATAGTTGGACGAAGTTTCAAAAGGATTTTTTAGACAAATTTGCAGAAGAAACTACTACATGAGCTTTAATGGTTGCGTTGTTCGTCGCCACCATGAGTTCAAAAGAAAATGTTAAAGACTTCAATCAACGATTCACCACTATCCTAAACAAATTCCAACCTGAAGCTAAACCCACTCAGGAGTTGCAAATCAAAGTATACGCTAATGCTCTCCCTGCTTCTATTTCCATGTTTGTAAAAAGGGTTGCCAAGCATACCCTAGCTGAAAATTTCGAGGAAGCCAAAAAAATTGAATTCCAAATGAAGGGATGTAAAGAGGGAAACTCAACCTCCACCAAGGAGATGAATCTTGTTGACCAGACCCCTAGGGAAACAAACAAAACAAGGTCCTAAAAAGGGAAGTGGAGAAATAGAATACCTACAATGGATGATAAAGAAGTTGTCAAATGAAATTGTAGACATGAAAAGAAGTGCAGAGGAAGGAAACCAAGGCCAAAGGCCCTATAAACCTTTTATTAAAAGAAACCCATCATTCAAATCAATTGAACCTCCCCCATCCAACTTAAACATTGACTTGGGAAATGTAGAATTTGACTCTTTCTGTACCTATCATCAAGAGAAACATTCTGAAAGAGACTATACACAATGGGTGCATGCCATGAATTTTATGGATAATTGATTCCTAGATGAAGTTTCCCTTACCGAGCAATCAAGGCTCAACGATGAATATGGATGATCATGAAGAAGTTGACCCTCTGGAAGAAACAACCATGCTTCTATGGGATCTTGACTTTCCAATTCCCTCTGATGATATATTTGAGGTTCAAGAACCACCTGCTAAGGTTTTGGTTGTGAAAACGCGAAGTAGGGGCCAACCGATCTTGAATGACCTTACGGGTTCCCAAAATTTGAGAGGAAAAAAAACATACGATCACCCAAAAGAACCTTTTTTCCACCAAAGAAATACTATAAACATCCATACACGAGAATCACCCAAGCTAGACTACAACATAGTAGAAGATTTAAAAAGATTGAAGGAAAATGTATCGATCATGGACATGTGTAGGATTCCCCAATGAAAGGAATTTTTTCTACAAGCCTTGAAGTCGGTAGAAACTCTTATAACAAGCACTAACCAAGGGGAAAATCCATCCCCCATATATCTAAACAATAAACCAAATGTGAATGCTTGCTCTATAGAAAAAAAGGGAAAGACTTTTGTCCCACCGTTCCTCTTGACGTTTGATGTCTTCAACAGAAATCTCCATAATTGTTTAGTTGACTCAGGGGCATCCTCTAATGTTATTCCATTATCTATATCCAAGAAATTAAATGCAATCCCTCTCAAAATTGATAAACATGTGATACAACTGGACATAACCCAGGTGAAAGTTATTGGAGAACTCAAGGATGTCATGATTAGAATGGCGACACATCCAAAAAAATTTCAAGTAATTGACATCATTGTAGTAGATATACCAGAAGCTTATGGGTTTCTACTTAGTCGATATTGGTCCGAGAAGTTGAATGGATACTTCAGCACAGACTGGGTTCACCTTTGGCTTCCATTAAAGGGTCACACAAACATGATTAGGATTGATAGGGAAAAGTATCTCAAACATATTGTCACCGATTTAGAATCCCTCAATGAACCCTCGTCGATATATTTCCCTGTGCTAGGAAACTACTCCTGTGATTCTAATTTCGGTAATTTCTCCCCTCTCTCATCTGATGTGCCTCTTACTCAAAACTTTGAAACGAATTTTCAAGAAAATGTACCGACAACGGTGGAAGAAACCCTCTTCTATCAAGAACCTCTATTGAAAACCACAAAGAAAATAGGTGGAGAGGAAGAAGTTAGTAGGTGAGGAGAAGCTGATGGTTTTTTCTCACAATTTTAGACCTTATACTTTGATGGGTCTAAATCGCAAGAAGGATCAGTAGCGGGGTGTATCCTCATTGATCCAAAGGGGAAATGAAATTTCCTATCCCGCAGACTAGAATTTGAATGCATTAATAACACCACCAAGTACAAAGCTTTAGTGCAAGGACTAAAGAAAGACATATCTTAAACGTTATAGAAATAAGGATTTTTAGAGACTTTGAGGTTATTGTTAGGAAAGTAAAGAAAACTATACACTGCAACTCTCCCCACCTGAGGAATTATCAACATAAAGTGCACAGGTTAATAGAACACCTTGAAGCCTTCAATATTACAATGATCCCTAGAACGAAGAATACTCTTGATGATTTTCTGGCCACTTCTGCCTCAAGGCTATCCCCTTTAGAAGGCTATGTAGCCTCCTAGTTCATTGTGGAACTGCTCTACAAACCATCAGTTCCCAACAATATTTCTAATTGGAAGGTATTTGAAGGAGATGAACAGATCATAAAATTTTAACCAATCAAGAATATTTTAAAGGCCTAGCTATTGATGATGAAATATTCCAAGAGAAACTAGTAGCAACTGATCTCCATGCACAAAGAGGTGAAACAGATCACTCAACGGACAAACCAAGGTTTCACACGATACCAAAAGGGGCAACCAATTTTGAGAACCTCTTTGAATTAAGGGAAAGATTTAAAGGGTCAACAAACACAAAGACATGGAGTTCATGTCCCATGTATGAGACTATAAATATAGGAACCCCGAAAAACCCTAAGAATATAAATATTGGCAAGACAGTATCTAAAGAAGAAAGGAAATCCTATCTCAAACTTTTTAAAGAATATCAAGATGTTTTTATGTGGTCCTACCAAGATCTAAAGACTTATGACACTCACATCATTCAACACACAATCATATTAAAACCCAGAGTAAAACCCTTCCAATAGAAGCTCCAAAAGTATTACCCATCTCTAGAACCCCTTACAGGATTTAAGGAAATTACTTGACGCTAAAATTATCTTTCAGGTTAGAAACTCTCCCTGGGTAGAAAATTTGGTTCATGTCAGGAAAAGGTCTAGGGAGATCCACCTATGTGTGGATTTTAGAAACCTCAATAGAGCATCAGAAAAGAAAAACTACCTAGTCCCATCGATGGAGCAACTCTTGCAGACTATGTCTAGTAATGAGATTCTCTCCATGTTGGATGGTTTTTCAGGCTACAACCAAGTTCTAGTTTCAGAGAAAGACCGATTGAAAACTACCTTCCAAACTAACTAGGGAACCTTTGCTTATAAACACATTCCCTTTGGGTTAATTAATGTGGGGACAACCTTCCAGAGGGCCATGGATGTGGATTTTCAGGGACTAATCAACAAATATGTAGTACTTTATTTGGACAACGTGATTGTGTATTCAAAGAATAGAGAAGATCACACCCAACATCTAACCCAGATTTTAGAAAGATGTAGGAAATACGGTATATATTTAAACCCTAAGAAAACTATCTTTGGTGTCAAGAAAGGGAAACTTCTAGGTCATATTATATCGCAAGAAGGAATTCACATAGACCCAGAACGAATTAATGAAATAACTCAGCTTCCCTCGCGCCACAACAAAAAGGCTATGCAATCCTTCTTCAGGAAAATCAATTTTGTGAGGAAGTTCACCCCTGATTTTGTTGAAACCATCAAACCCTTACAAAAAATGATCCATTAAGATGTTGAATTTAAGTGGGATGAAGAACGAAAAAGTTCTTTCAACAATATTAAGACTACAATATCTCAAGCTCCAGTGTTTCAAAGTCTTCACTTTAGCAAGGATTTTTTTCTCTATACTTTTTCCTCCAACCAATCGTTAGCCATAGTATTGACTCAGAAGGATGATGAAAACAATGAGGCGTCGGTCTCATTTATGACCAGTAATCTCCAAGGGGATGAGCTAAATTACCCTGCTATAGACAAACAAGCTTATGCGGTGTACAAATAAGTAAAACATTTCAGATCTTACATCCTGAAAAATCACACCAAAGTCATTGTGCCGCATCTCGCAGTCCGATCCCTATTCACTCAATAGGAGATGGGGGAAATAAGAGGAAATTGGATGGCAATTGTCCAATAATTTGTTCTAGATATAAAACTTGCCAAACTGGTTAAGGGGCAGGGATTGTGTAAACTGGCCGCCGAAGCCCAAGACCAATTAAATGAAAACTCCGGGTGGGAGAATGAATTGGCGTTATGGTGTAGTGAAGATTTATATGTTTCCCCAGGGCAGGAGTCTTGGTATGGGAAACTCACTTATCTTCTGCATCATGGGACTTGCCTAGAAAATATAAACCCTAAGGAAAGGAGAGCTCTCAGACTAACATTGACACAATATCGCCTCATAAATTTAGTGCTCTTCCGTGTAAATTATGATAGGGTACTTTTAATATGTCTCAAACGTGAAGACACAAACACGGTTATGAAGGAGCTCCATGATGGTCCTGTAGGTGGACACTTTGAAGGGAATACGATCACTCACAAGGTACTGAGAGACGACTATTATTGGCCTACTATGTTTAGAGACGCTTACACATGTGCTAGAAATTGTAAAACTTGTCAAATGAGTGCAGGAAGGGAAAAGAGAGTAGTTGTCCCACTCCAACCTATGGCCATATCCAGACCATTCAAGCAATGGGGGTTAGATGTCATAGAATATATTACCCCGAGTTCTTCAAAACAACATAGATACATACTGACTGATACATACTATTTCACGAAATGGGCAGAGGCCATCCCTCTTACTCATGTAAATGAAAAGGTGGTAATCCAATTCATAGAACAACAACTGATCACAAGGTTCAATATGCCTTTCGTTCTTGTTTTTTATAATGCCGCTTAATTTTCTTCCACCCTATTAATAGAGTTTTCTCTAGACAATGGAATCATAATTAGATACTCTGCAAACTACTATCCACAGGGAAATGGAGTGGTAGAATCAACCAATAAGAACCTAGTGAGGATATTGAAGAAAACAATTGCAGAAAATCACAGGAATTGCCATAGTTCACTTCATAATGCCTTATGGGCCAATAGAGTAACACCCAAGGAAGATATAGGGAACTCTCCATACTTTATGGTATGTAGAAAATAAGCCATTCTCCCGAACGGGCTATATCTTCCATCTCTTCAGCTTTCTCAGGGTTCTAGAGGACAACCCTCATCGATTATTCAAAGGATTGATACCCTCCTCATGTTGGAAGAAGAAAGGGAGAAAGAAAAACCAAATTTCATCACTCACCAACAGATAGTTAAAAGGTGGTTTGACAAGCATAAGGACAGAGAGAAGAATTTTGAAGTAGGAGACTTAGTCCTGAAATGGGATAGAAAAAATGAACCAAAGGGAAAACATTCAAAGTTTCAGAATCTATGGCTTAGACCTTTCCAGGTAGCCGAGAAAATTGGGGTAGGCACATACCAGTTGAATAATCTGAGCAGGGAACTTGATGCCTTCCCAGTGAATGGCCAAGCCCTAAAACAATATTTCCATTAAAAAACAAATGTGTGTGTTTTCATGTTATTTTATTTTGTAGGTGTTAGGGAGGATGATTGTAGAGTCCTTTATTTATGTTTTTCTTTTGTGTATTATTTTTGTGCAATAAAGTTGTGTTGTGTGAGGCATTGGTTGAACTTAATCAATATGGTGTAGCAAACTCTTTTCCTAATTCATGCTTACATGCAACACAAGAACGCTAGGCAAACTGTGTTTTTTGAAAAGAGTTTTGTACCTAATCGTTGCAAACAAACAACCCTGGAAAATGATGAAGTGTCTGCCTGGTGGTCTAGTAAAACCTAAAGGGAAGGATGGTAAGTTGGAAAAGACCACATGTACCTCAAGACATAGCTAGAAACAAATTTCACCTTAACCATCTCATCTTTCAGATAATAGACATTCTCCTCTCCCACTCACTCAGGGCATCTCTGCTGAAAATAAATCAATTATATCAAATGAACACGAAGTAGGAGAGGGTATGAAGATAACTTTGTCAAGGCTATGTGCACTCTTTGGAAACAGAGCAAGGTTTATGATGTCAGGGTGACTCCGCCAGGGCTATGGATGCTTGTTGGTAACGGAGCGACACCGTAACAAACGAATGATGATAACTAAAAGCCTTGGTGCCAGTGAATGATTCACTCTGTTCTTGTCAAAAGGGGGTGTGGGTCATGGTCAAAAGGAAGGAAAGTGGAATAAAGGTTGAAACCCCATAGGCGGGCCCAGATTCATGAACCAGAGAAATTTTAAGCACAAGGATAACAAAGACTCTGATGAACACAAAACTAGCTAGGTTATTAACCAACTTTTGCGTCAGCTAAGCCTGGGGAAGGAATAAGGGTTCTGCTTTCTCCCAGTAAATCTTCATTTGTTGAGCGCTCAACACATCCTAAAATCCTTATGAAAATTTATCACTTTTTGGGGTACCACTTGTTTTCTTTTACTGTCTAAATCAATTTCACTTTCGGGGGTGGTTTATTTTGTTTTGTTTTCATGAATCTTATTGATCAAATTGGATGTGTTCAGACTCGTTAAGAGAAACCTTGTGTCTAAAACAACTTGACATTCCAATTAAGAATCAATTATTAAACATCGTGACTCATGCACTTGTGTTCGGCATCGGCAAGGTAAGCAAGAAGGTAAAATTTCCACATAGTTGCAGTAATCGCCAACTGCTGACACCCCATCGACATCGGCAATAGGCAGAGTTGTTTTGCGTAAGTTATTCACCAAAAAAACCCAGAAGATAGTCAATCCCCTTCAGTGTAGAAAAAATATTGGAAGGATATACATTGACAAAAGACGTAAATAAATCATCGATAATTGATAACCGATGCACTTTATCTGGGTTGGGGAAATCTAGAAAGGTTAAGACAATCAATCTATCTACGACAAGCATATCGTCGATCGCTGATCCCCGATACACTTTTGACATCGATACTTTTTCATGAGAGTCAATCAGGGATAACTTGGGTAGATTTATCACCGATCCTTGATGCTTTTAGGCATCAACAAGATAAGATCAGGTTTTAGAACATATAGCTAAAATAAATTCTTGATTCTGATTAACACGAATGAATCAAGACATCGGCCTTGAGTTCCACATGTCTTTATCACGTAAGGGTTTCGTACAGACTGGTTTCATCTCGAGTCGCCTTAAGGTTTCC
Source organism: Picea mariana (assembly GCA_032191745.1). Lineage (NCBI taxonomy): Eukaryota > Viridiplantae > Streptophyta > Pinopsida > Pinales > Pinaceae > Picea > Picea mariana. Next base: position 95,789 of record JASDQU010101874.1, read on the forward strand.
TATGTCCTAGTCACACCCCCAGGTTAGCCTTGCCACATCATCTCTGTACGGAAATATTGATCGAGATCAGAGTTTTTGCAATAATTTATCAACGAAAAGTGCTCAAAGCAGAATCCTGACCCCCGACTCACCAATAGGACTAGATAAATGATGGGATGTCTACAACATAAGATATGATCAGATTTGGACATTTAATGGATCGGTTAATGCTTGATCCCGCATTTGTTTCTACCTTGTGCGACGATTGAACAACAACAATTTGAAATTGCCAATAGGCCATGTTACAACCCACACCCACGCTGTTAACTCGTGATGAATTTAATTTTAAACATCTTTGAATATCTGGTGGAAGATTTAATGAAATTACATTCAACACCCTAATTGAATGGCTGATGTGACAAGGTAAGTTCATCCCTGTTTAAATCTCTAGAACGGTTTTGATGAAAATTCATTCTATGCACAAGTTGAATTCAAGAGCATCCGAAGAAGGAAAGCAAGCGTCTCGGGACTGTGTTGATCCTCAGATTATCAAAACCAGGTTAAACAAGATGCATAGGTATGTGTTCAAGTTTTTCAATTCATTGGTCATGGTTTATATATACATCTTCTCTCTTACACAGTTTCTAACTATGTTCTAGTAGCAGGTAAGATGCCATTGAGAAAGCCAACCACCAGACGCTCGCCGAGAGAAATCAAGATAAAATAAGCTAAAGCAGGTGAAGGTTCTTCTCCGGGGACCATGAGGCATTTGGAGTATGCTCCTAGGATGGAGGTTGTCATTAAAAAATCAACCAAGAAATCCTTTGTCCAACCTCTGGTCTTCGGTGATATAGAAGCAAGCACTAGATCCAAAATAATGCTCCCACACTGGGGGGACCTTTTCAACAGAATCAACCAATAATAATACACGAAGTGTATCCCACACATCGACCCAGACATAAGGGCACTCGATGAGCAGGTGTTTTTGAACATATGACGCTCATATTTACACATGGTGGCCAACAAAACCTTGATTTCCCTTGCATAGAGGTTCTAAAATGGATAATTGACCATACAGATGGGCACAAGTTCTTGATCAACAATGAGAATGGTGGGTGTGTCAGATTTTTCCTCCCAACAGAGGTCCAAAAGTACTACAAACTCAGTGACCCAGAGGAGCGGCTAAACACAAAATTCATGGTGAATTTCTATGAATTCCATGACACCAGTCGGTTGATGGCCTCATAGTGGAAGGAGGACAAGAAATTCACCAACCGAAGAAATGGATGGTATGGGATGGTTAACTTGAGGGATCCATACATCTATTTGATTACTCTCATATGAAGACTGTATGGAGAGAAGGACTGCTCCAATTTTTCAGAAGCATGGTTTCCCTTGGTATACATAGTGGCGATTTACGGAAGCAACTTCAATTGGGGAGTGATAATTTCTAAACAATTGAGCATTTGTGTACAACAGGCTCATACGTCAAAATAAGGGGAAGCACCCTCTTTCCACATGGCCTCGTACTATCTCAAGTTTATCTGTGTGAGAAATGTCTTTGTCGGCATGAATCTAAGCTAGCATGTTGTAGAGCTACCTGTTCACATTTATTTCAACATACTCTTGGAGAACAGGTATAAAAAATATTACCACTCATCTGTGATGAATTCATTGCCCGTATTCATTTTATATTTTTAAGAAGGAATGCCCAAGACTATCTGCAACAACTTAGAAAATGGTAGCAAAGGTAGGCCATTGGTATTTATATGAACACTTAACCTATATCAGGGTGTTCGGGGCCACCAGGGCACCACATCTCCTACCCACTCACGTCCCAGACCGGCTCATGGTGGGAGAAATATGCCATCAGACTATCCTCTAGGGCTATAAAGCCACATTAGTCAAGGACAAGAAGCAAGCCTTCATACCCTATGGTTTTCATGTGGGGTTTTATCTGGTAAAGGAAACTGCTCAAGTCAAACAGGAAGGGTTGAGCCAACTTGAATTTGGGTTCCCATCAGGATGGTTCCACAAGAATGACCCTAAATACCCCGTCCTCCAACATGCTTCACATGTATCATCCTGTTGGCCATACGCTCATGATATTTTTGAGAAATACATTTTCAAAGAGTGTGCCCAAGACTGGGACGAGGTAGTATAGAGAATGGCCAACCCAAATAAGACCAGGTTCAAGGCCATGAACATGGATGAACAAGTGGAGACAATAGAGAAATTGTCTCAAGAGGCCCTCAAATCCAGGGAAGAAATCAGAGCGACAGAAACCATAGAGGCGTAGAGAAGGGGATTACTCTTGCTAGAAGGAGCACAAAGAATCATTGATCAATTGAAAAATGACCCTGATATGATAGAAACGACGAGGATTCCCATTGATTACCCAATTGAAATTTGAGGAGAACCAAGTGGCCTAGAGCCAATGCAACTTGAAGAAATCACTGGGTCAGAAAACCCTGAAGTTCCACCAGCAAAGATCATATCACCAGGGGAAATTTCAACCCAACTCGAGATAGTGAGGACATCAAGAAGAAAAAGTGTACCAAATACCTTGTTCAACTTGATAACCATCTATGATGATGAGGAGAGTTTGGATGTGTCCCTGGTGACTGCAGTGTAGATTATAAAGGAGAAAGAATTTGAGGGAGAATATACCCTAGGTCCCGACGATCTAATTCAGAGCCTTCCGCAGAGCAAGTATGAATTCGAAAGAAACTTAGACACTAAGCTACTCGATGTACCAGGAACCCCAATGTACATCTCGAGGGATGAGCTAGGACTGGGCAGATAGAAAGAAGAAATTCCACAACATGAAGTCATCATTTCAACAGTCGATTACCAAGTAAGTACCAAACCTGCCCTTGGTTCCTCAGTTTTGGCTAATACCTTACCAGCTAATGAGAAACAACCGGAAGTCAAGCCATCAGGACATATATAAGAGGTTTAGTAACCCAACCTAGAACATATATACACAGTCAGGAGCCTGGGAAATACTCTAACTTGGGGAGAGAAAAAAATCCCAGAACCTATTGATGAGGTCACCGATATACAAGAAATCACCTATGACCAAAAGAGAAAATCCATCATGAAGAGAACCACTAAGAAGAGGAGGCTTATGTTGGATAGTTCGATTCTCATCACCATAGAGGAAAAATGGTCAGCACAGAGCACACCAAGACGTATAAACTTATCGGCGTAGGGATGCCTATCATAGATGCCACCTTGGATAGATAAAGAAAAGATGAAAAAGAGATGGGCTCTGTGCTAAAGGATTTGGAGCACTTGCACCATCTGGAAAAATACTATTGGGACTCAACGCAAGCCACAGTGTTTTTGAGAAGTGAGTTCCAAGACGCCTATGAAAAATTCATGAATGAATGACACCTTTTCACTGCGGGGATAACCGAACTCCAAGAACACACCCTTATGGCACTAGTGACCTGCAAGGACGTGGAAAGATGGTACGAGAAGGCTCACTAAGAAGTGGAAAGAATCGATTACATCACCGTGGTTCAAAAGGGTTGAGACGTCGAAGAGCATGACATTCAGGTGTTGAGGGACAACATCATAGCTTAGATTAGGAAAGTGATCGAATACTGGGTGAAAATGGCCCAGGAAACTCAATGGGAGACTCAGAAAAAAATGGGTTGATTGCGAAAGGAGATGGGTAAAGATTAATTGGGAAATGAAAGACATCGGCCTCCCAGAATTCAGCGCACCCAAGGAATTTGTCGACTTGCATGACATAATCAAGTAACATGTAGAAAAATACTCGACATGGACTGCAAAGATATCAAAGGTGGGGACCATGGCGCTAGGTCAAGTACAACAATTCATGGAGCACCCGATTAAGGCTCGAGCAATATTGCAACAGTTAAGTGTCAAAATAGTTAAGTATCGGGCACGGGCAATAGAAGTAAAAGAAATCCTTTGGACCCCGATGGACCAACATAGATTCCCGTATGCCAACATATGCGAGGAAATCTTCGTCAAATGGTCATAGTATGAGAAGATTCATCCACTTCAATGAAACTATTTGATGATTCTTAGAAGACAGAGAGATGAAAGCGCCACGTGGCGATGTTTTGTTTTACTTATCTTTCACTTTTGATAGCTATTTTTAGTTAATGAATCATTATAAATAATAGGGTTGACCTTTTAGTAAGGGTTGATGGTTTTTGCAATGACCCTCGTTTTTGGAATTGGAAATAACTATTTCCGAACTACCTTAATTGAGAAGTCCTATTTAGGATCGTGGACAAATTTCTGTTTTCATCAAAGGCGTGTGTGATTGAATTTGAGGAGGAATTATTTCTGACTTTGTTTCATGAATGGACATTGTAATGAGTAAGAGTTTATGAATCTATTGATAAGTTAGTTATTTCAATATTTCTTATATTTATTGTCTCTAATGATGAAACCAAATCGTTGTGTTAAATTGTGATTAATGCTAGAGCTAAGGAAACTATTTTTCTTGCCATCATTTTTATTGGATGTATGTTTTCTTTCGATAATTGTATCCCAGTCAATTATTGAAATGCCAACAAGTTAATGTATTAGTACTAGGCTTGTCACAGGTGTGAATATCTTTGTCTGCATGCGTGAGCACTAGGGTTATCCCAAGCTCAACCTTCTTCAGTATTTAAGAAACCCCCCTTTTTATCAACTGGTTTATACCAGCATCCATCTTCTAATTAGACCCGTCTAATAAGATAAAATACAAAAGAGAACGTTTAAACTGAAGGAGGAAGTTTCATAAGAAGATATCCTTTCAATGAATACATAAATCCCATCGATTATTTGGCCGGATCGAAGGATTTGTAGAACCATTCCACTATCAAATGTTGCAGAGTCTAATTGGTCCTCAATGGCGGGTTTGGTTCCTTCTGTTTAGTTAAATGGATTTAGAATCCCTCAACACAACCCTTTCAAAAACTTAGCAGTGAACTTGGAATCTTTGTTTGACATTATTTTCATAGGCACACCATGTATCTTACCTATTTCCTTCATGTAAATATCTGCAATATTGGTTGTCTTCTGAGTTGTTTTCACTGGAATAAAATATGTAGACTTTGTAAGATTTCCCACCACTACCATGATGGAATCATGTTTCCTTTTTATTCTTGGAAACTCTGTGATAAAATATATCGTAAATACCTCCCATTTCCATTTAGGAATGGGAAATAGTTGTAATGATTCAACCATATGCATGTGTTCAATATTCACTTTCTAACATTCCATGCACTTGGCTATGTAATCAACTAGATATTTCTTCATTCCCATCCATAAATATTGGTTTCTTACTACTGCAATTGTATTCTAGTACCCTGGATGTCCATCATATGGTACATTGCACATCTCTTTCAACACTATATTTCTCAATTCCTAAGTGTTAGGAACATAAAATTTGTCCCTAAAAAAGAGGTTTACATCCTCTTCCAACCTATAATAATTAAACTTCAACAATACATTTTCCTACTGTAATCCTTCTGTAATGTATGCATAATGTTGATCTGATTCTACAACTTCCAAACTTATTCTTTTAATATCCAAACAATACATTCTAATAGCTATAGCATGGATTTCATGTGCCCTCATGCTAAGTTCATCGACCACTTTATTCTCTTTTCCCTTGATATGTTTGATGTCGAAATTATATTCACTGAGAGATTCTAGCCATCCAGTTTGTTTGGTGTTTAGTGTTGGTTTCTTAAACAAGTGTTTCGAACCACTACAATATGTATTCAATTCAATTTTTCTTCCATGAGATAATGCCTCCACATTTTTAATGCATGAACTATGGCTGCCAACTCTAATTCATGGGTAGCATAATTTATTTCATGCTCCCTAAGCTTCCTCGACTCATAACGTATGACATGCCCATTTTGTGTAAGGAATCCACAAAACCCTTCCTTTCATGCATCTGTGCACATGAAGAAATCCTCATCTAGATCTGCAACCTTTAAAATAGGTGCATTGGTCAATAATTCCTTCAAGTGTTGGAAACTCTCCTCACACTTGGGAGTCCATTCAAACTTTGTTCCCTTCTTCTATGGTGAAGTGATTGGATGCATGACCTTGGAAAAACCTTCAATTAATATCCTATAGTATCCATCTAATCCCATAAAGGATCTCACTTATGAAAAATTCTTTGGTGCTGGCCAAATTTTGATCACTTCAATCTTCTCAGGGTCCACCATTATGCCGTCCTCTAAGATAATGTGGCCTAAATAATGAATTTTCCTTTGATAGAAAGTGTGCTTTCTTAACTTGGAATACAATTGGTTCTCCTCAACACCTATAACACCATCCTAAAATGTTTCTCATGATCCTCCTATGTCTCAGAGTAGATAAGAATATCATCCAAGAAGGAAATGACAAAATTTTCAAGGTAATATCTAAACACTTCATTCATTAGACACATAAAAGTAGTTGGTGTATTTTTCAATCTAAATGGCACCACCACAAACTCACAATGGACATAAATTTTTTGAAATCTTATCTTGTTGGTGTCTTCTTCTTTAATTCTCACCTGATGGTAACCTAGCCTCATGTTAATCTTGGAAAATATCCTTGCTCCCTTTAGTTGGTAAAAAAGATCATCAATCCATGGTAGAGGATAAATGTCCCTTACAATAACATTATTAAGATGTTTGAAGTCAAAGAAATATTTTACAATTGGTTTTACCATCATTGGTTTCAAGCCCATGGTCCCATGGTATGTGCACAGGTGAAATAAAAAGAATTATTTATTTAGTTAATTAATCAACACATTTCTTCAAAAAGGGCCATGATGATATATATATATATAAATAAATGTAATATTTTAAGAGGAATTTGTGAGATGAACATAAATGTAATATTTGAGGAGGAGAATATGATATGAGTAAAGATTGAATATCATTCTAAAAGGAGAGAGTGACAAAGTATGTGACAAGGAAGAGTATATAAGTGTAAATCTAGCGAGCAGATCTAGTGAAGGAAGAAATAACAAATAGATTTGGTAAATGAAAAAATAGTGAACATATTTGGTGAAGGTGGAAGTAGTGAGTAGATATGGTGAAGGCAGAAGTAGCGAGAAGATATGGTGAAGGAAAAGTAGTGAGAAGATATAGTGAAGGAAGAAGTAGTGAGCATATCTAGTGAAGGTAGAAGTAGCGAGGATATATGGTAAAAGGAAGAAGTAGTGAGTAGACTTGGTGAAGAAAATGTGAATATTCATCATTAATTTTGAATAAGTTATATTTTAATTGAGGGTTGGTGCTACTCAAAAAAATATATTGGTGTCTCTTGCTAGTTGATTCTTAGCGGCGGGGATTGGTGTCTCCAGTAGGTTGGTGCCTATGAAGATCTGTAAGACTAGGTTGGTTACTACCAATATTTGTACCAGTGGGGATTGATGTCTCCAGTAGGTTGGTGCCTACAATTGTTTTTAATAGTAGGTTGGTGCCTACAAAATTATAAAGAATTTCTTTTGTGGTTTTCTCCTGAATGGGTTTCCATGTAAATTATGTGTACCATGGTTAATCTTGTGTATGATTCATTTCTTATGGTTGATGAATTTTTAAATAAATAAAATATTTTCTTATACCGATTCACCCCCCCTCCTAGTATAAGTGTGTTCGAAAAAATTGGTACCAGAGAGGGTTCCTTTAGAAATAGTCTAATCGTTGGAAGGTAGATATTGGGGGCACACTATTGGATTACTGATAGGGAGGGTGAATCAATAATAGATATTTTTAATCCTTTTAACCACAGTATGTAAGTGTTATTTATATTTATGATCAATATGACATCACCATTCAACAAGTGCAGAGTAAATAAAACACGAACAATGAACAATCATACACATACAGAGTACAACAATATTTTTATGTGGAAACTCAATGCAAGAGAAAACCACATAATGTTTTTTCTTATATGTATTTAAGAATTACATTCATTGGAAGCACCAACTTCCTTTTTTCTTCAGCTGCAACTGGAAGGAGGCTCTGACCCCCTATACTTTTAGGCTACAACCTGAGGGAAGCTCCAACTCTCCAATTCTCTGGCTATGACCAGAAGGAGGATACAACCCCCTATGTTCTTTGAATACAACTGGAAGGTGGCTACAACCACCTATCATTTCCCCGTCCAACCACCCTAAAATATAAGTGTGAAATAGATGATGAAATTACTACCACACTAGCACTGTGAGATATACCACTGTAAACTTGTACCAACCTGTGCCAATCAACCTATAACCAATCTGTACCAGTAATAAGCATGTACCAACAAAACCCAACAACTAAACGATCTGTATATACTATAGCTCATGTATGTACACACCCTATCTATACTATATCATGTGTATGTACACAACCTATCTATACTATATCATGTGTATGTACACAACCTATCTATACTGCAGCTTGTGTACACCTTCAGAAATCTAGAGTTTTCACCTTTTATGAAACTTCAAACACTTTGTTTCCTCTATCACATTAACCTGCAACCTATCATTATGTCTTATCTGTAGCTTTTCCTTGTGCATACATCATCTTATACATCCCTTAACCAAGTGCATCTATGACTCTCTAGTCATGTGGCATACATGTGTGTACAATCATGAAAATGTGTAATAATACTCATATGGAATAGACATCAAAACCTTACTGATATGCAACCTCAAACCATACAAACAAGTTCATGACCACTTCACAACCAAAACCCTCAACCATGTACCCATAAATACAAACTATGTCTCAACACTTGAACCAACAAGATGAACCAATGATTAATACCAACATACCAGTGTTGTATATTTTTAGATCTAGATCATACCATAAGTTCCATACAACCAAGAACCTCTCTAGGAAAAATAATCAAACCCCCATAACCATATCTCATGTAGACAACAAAATCCAACTACACATAAAAATAAGACATACCTTTTGAAACTGTAGATAGATATGTTGTACTTGATCACTGTAGACCTTCCTGGAAGTTTGCTTTCATAATCTTAGAATATAGTAACTTCAACAACTCAATATTTCATGGATTTTCCCACATTTACATGCCCTATTATAATTTCAGCCCACGTATGTATGCTCCCTTCTCCACTGCATCCCACGTACACCTCAAAAATTAGTTTTTTTTTCAATATTTCTGCAATTCCGAAGCTTTCATCGTCAATTCTTTGTGATACCTCAGACTTGTGTAACTTCATATGTGTCAATGAGTACCTGAAATAAACCTTACCCAATAATATATATTAAATGTGCTCAATAGGTGCTTGTTATAGCAATATTTTCCTCACTCCATGAAAATTTCTCATAAGGCCTTTTCCATTTCCATATGTAGACTTGAAGTCCCTTTTTGCAATTCCTAGAGCTAAAAAACATATTTTTCTAAATATATGCACCCTAACAACTATACAACATGCGTATATGCAGGTTGCACCATTACATCTAATGTACATCAATTTTTGTGCCCAAAATTAAAAAATGGTGTCGGGTTTCCATGTCACGTCACGAGATCCATGATCCTTGACCTTCCATATACTGGAAACTTTCTAACTTGTCCCTTTAGTTCCATTTGAAGTCTATAACCAGGCCATATCCAAGCCATGGAAGAGGGAGAAGAATTCAACTTTGAGAGCAAAGTTACTCTGGAGAAATTATTCACTTCATATTGAGTCTGCATCCCTTTGTCCTTTAAAGTCTGAACACATTGTTCAACCCACAATCTCTTCCCTATTTGTTGGAGAACCTCATTGTCTCTCTTATATGATCTTGCCTTTGGTGGAGGATTGGAGTGGTGGAGGCCCAACTAGAAGGGACTTAGTTTCCCGGTTCCGAACGTGCCGACATAGAATTTTGTTATTCATACATTTTTGTTGATTACATTTTAATAGAAATACTCTTTTCTCATCTAATTAATGTCTTGAAAATATTTGAATTATTATTCCATGGGCATATTTGTTATGAATATTGATGAATTATGCTATTATATGTGCTAACTTTATATGTTATCACCATATGCTTATGTATCTTGGTTGTTTAGAACAAGTTACATGTGTATAGCTTTGAGTCAAGTGCTCAACGGTGGACTTCATCGAACGTCTGTATGAGGTAGGCTCTTTATCTTGTCTTGTTAGCATGCTTGTTTATATAACATACTTGAGATTAGAGTTTATGTCTGCAGTTATTTCCATCTGTTGTGGTTTACCCAATTCCATAGAGTGATTTTCCTCGTAACAATGCTAATAAGAGACCCTTTCTCTCTTATTTATACTCTCCAAGTAGCTTCGTCTAGGGGTTACCTACTAACCAACTTAACCCAACTTCCTTCTTTTAGGGATAACCCACTTCTAACCACTTTATCCACAAATATTGAACTCTCCACTTCTAGTTGCAAATAATTGATTTATTTTTCTTATTGTAACAACTTAACCCATGATTAACTCCTAGTTTCATTCACTTTGACTAGTCAACTTCTTCTAGGGGTTTCTAGAATAATTTGACTTCTTTGACCTTCTAGGGGCTTCTAGAAAACTCAAGAAGATTCTCCAAATTCACAAGGCCATAACTCTCTAACCGTGAGGAGTTATGTGATGTTCCACATATCACTGAAAATGGCATGACATGTACTATCCATCTATAATAGTATTACCAACAAATATACTAATATTCATACCATTATACATAAAAAAAACTTAAGTCCCTTAACCATACTATTGGGGCTACCATAATTTTCTATCGGACTTGGTTCAAGGGTTGACATCAATGACAACCAACACAATTAATAAAAAATATCCCCATTTGGAATTTATGGAAACACTCTGATGCAACATGGAATTCATATTTCTCATGCTCCCCCTGTGACTGTTGCTCTGCCTAGAAACATGCCTCTATGCTCTATCTCCAATCATCTACATTTATATCCATGCATCTAATCAATCTCTCCCCCTTTGACATCAATGGAAATTGTATCTTCTTTTTCCTTGGGGTTGCTCTCCCTGACTGAACTCTTCCTAAAACAACTCCCCCAAACTATATTGTCATATTTATGGTGCTTCCTCGTGTAAATCTAAGACGTATAAGAATAACATTCAAAATTCAATGCAGGGCATAAAATATGCCATGTTTTTGACAAAGATACTCAAAGGATTCCCTTTGAGGCAGTTTTGTAAAAATGTCTACAGTTTGTTCTTTGGTGCCAACATACTCAACTCAAATGTTCTTCTCTGCAACCTATTCTCATAGAAAATGATACTTTATTGGAATGTGTTTAGTATTGGATTGCATCATTGGCTTATTTGAGATACTAATGATGCTTGTATTATCACAATATATAGTTATGGGCTCATCATACTCAACTTGTATAACTATCAAAGTTTGTTTCATCCATAGAACCTGTGTACAACATGTTGTTGTTGCAATATACTATACTACAGTTGTAGAAAATGATAGTGATGATTGTTTCTTTCTTAGCCAAGATACCAAACACTCACCCAAGTAGAACGTTTCTCCACTTGTGCTTCTCTGGTCATGAATGAAACCTTCCCAATCTACATCTGTGTAGGAATAAGTGATAAATCCTTTCCTTTTGGATACTATAATCCAAACTATTATATACCCTTAAGATATATTAATATCCTTTTTACTTCTAGAACATATGATTCCTTTGATGTTGCTTGAAATTGTGCCACCTGTCCAATTTCCTGCATTACATCTGGTCTAGATGTTGTCACATAAAGTAAGCTTCCAATCATTGACATGCACTGCCTCTGGTCTGTAGAATTTGAATCATCATATTTACTTAGCTTACAACTGGTCTGCAAAGGAGTATTAACTGGTTTTCAATCTTCCATTCCGAACCTATTTAGAATTTCTCTGATATACTTGGTTTGAGAAATAAAAATGCCTTGGATGATTTGACATATCTGAAGACCCAGAAAGAAGTATAGTTCTCCTAGTAATGAAATTTCAAATTCATTCTACATATGCTTTGCAAATTTCTGGCTCAACCTCTCATCATCACTTCCAAAAATAATATTATCAACATAAAATTCAATTAATAAAATACTATCTTGAGTTACCTTGATGTAGAGGTTGTTGTCTATGTTTCCTTTCCTGAATTCTTGTTGTTGTAGATATATGTCCAGTATGGAATACCATTCTTTGGGGACATGTTGTAGACCATACAAGGCCTTCTTCAACCTACAAACATAATCTTCATTCTTTGACAATTAAAATCCTTCTGGTTCCTCAATCCATACTTCTTCTTTTAGTTCCCCATTTAGAAAGGTTGATTTCACGTCCATATTTTACAGTTTAATATTCTTAGAGAATGCATAAGATAGGATCAATCTGATTTTTTCTATTATAGAAACTAGGGAAACGTCTCTTCAAAGTCAACACCTTCAACCTGTGCGTATAATTTACATACCAATCTAGCTTTGTTCCTGGTAATCTATCCATATTCATTCAATTTTTTTTTGAAGACCCATTTTGTGCCAATCACATTCTTGTACCTTGCCCTTGGAACCAATTCCCAAGTGTGATTATTCTCTATCTGATCCAACTCTTCATCCATGGATTTTATCCAAAATTCATCCTTTTTAGATTCTTCAAAGCTTCTTGGCTCAATCAAAGATAAGATTTCTAGGTGTAGTTGTTCGGGTGAAATAATTCTTCTTCTAGTCTCAACTCATGCATCTTTGTTCCCAATAATATACTATGATGGGTGATTCTTATGTGTTATTTTTCTCTGTGTCTTTGTAGGTACTTGAATATCTTTTTGTTATTGCTCTTATTCTTATAATTTCTCTTATTTATATTCCCCTTTTGCTACTTTTTCTTCCTTTGATTCTTCTTCGTGAACCCGTTCCATTAACTCCTTTTCTTATTCCTTTATTTTCCGTCCACTTGTCTCATTAACCATCACATTGATGCTTTCCAAAACTTTGTTGAGTCTTAGATTGAAACATTTTTATGCTTTCCTTGTGCTCGAATACCTGACAAGTATGCCTTTTTCTACACGAGATTCGAACTTTCCCATTCTGCCATATTTTCTTTTGATGTAGCATTTACTTCCCAAAACTCTGAAGTGCTTCACATTTGATGGTCTTCCTTTCCATAACTCATAGGGATTCTTATCACTATTGTTTCTGAGAATTACTATGTTTTGAATATGAACTGTTGTATGCACTGCATGTGCCCAAAGGACATCTGTCAACTTGGAATCCATTAACAAAGTTCGAGCTATTTATTTTACTGTCATGACTCATGTTCTTCCTTTCAACAACTCCATTCTATTGAGGTGTCCTAAAAATTAAGAATTTCCTTTTTATTCCATGCTTGTTGTAGAAATCCATAAATTCCTTTGAAGTAAAATCTCCTCCATTATCATATTTCAAACATTTGATTTTTGAATAAATTTCATTTTCCACCATTTCCTTGTATGCCTTAAAGTTCTCGAATGCCTCTAACTTCTTCCCGAGAAAACAAACTGCAAACATCCTTGTATAATCATTAAAAAATAACATAAAATATTTCTCACCTTTTAAAACCTTTGTTCTAGTTGGTCCAACTAGATCAGTATGCACAATTTCCAATAGTCTTATTGTGGAATATTCCTTTGATTTGAATTTGGTCTTTTTTTTCTTTCCTTGTTGACAATTATTGGATAAGGTGTTGGTTGGATTGATGATATGGGGAATTTCTCTGACTTCTTCCTTTTTTTTGACTTTGACTAGGTTGTCAAAATTTATGTGACCCATCCTTCTATGCCATAGCCAAAGTTAATCTTCATTTCCTAGAAAACGTTTTTCATTTCCAATTTCACTTAATACATATATGTTTCTTGAAGTTCTTATAGTTGTTGCAACTAATATTTCTGAACCTACTTTTCTTATCTCACACTTCTTTGAATCAAACACAATTTTGTGACCTTGATCACATTTTTGACTTACACTTAGAATGTTGTGTTTCATCTCTTTCACTAGTAAAACATTTTCTTCCTTGGTATCCTTGTTTCCAATTATGGTTGTGCCTCTTTGAATGATTCTAGATGAGTCATCATTTCCAAAATAAACTGATCCATCTTTTTCCTTTCTCAAGGTTAGAAACCTATCCTTGTCACATGCCATGTGCTTTGAGTAGCCATTGTCAACATACCAACCACATTTCATGTGTTTAGATTGTAGAGTGAGTGTGCATTCTTCATTGTTATACAGATTCTTCTTTCTTATCCATATTCTTTGTTGAGGTTCTTGTCTGTGACTGTTGTTATTTTTTTGTGATTCTCTAGGAGGGAATGGCATTCTACAATATCTGGCCATGTGTCAAAAGTTGTTGCACTTGTAGCATTCCACTTCAGTGATTAATGATTCAAACTTGTTGTAGCTTCTTCTCTGTGTTTCAATGGGCCTTCTTGGATAACCATTTCGTGCATAAATTTCAAAGTTGTTTCTATTTCTGCTATTAGCTCTGCAATTTACAGCTTTATGTCCAAAATTATTACATGCATAACATAAACCAAATAAGATAATTTGATACCCGGGAGTTGAAGATATTATGAAAGGAGATACTCTTATGAATCCTTCTTCTTCTTGAGGCTTGCTTGTTTCTAACTATTGTTGAATCTGAAATATGAATCTTTTGGGTGGAGGAGTGTCCCTGTGATCTTCCTTATAAAACTTCTTGTCTCCTTTGACTGTCTCTGCATAGCTTCTTGGTTGTGTTTCTTGATCTATTGTTCTATAGATTGATCCATTTTCTATTTGATTGTATCCAAGTCCGGACTTGTCATGATTTTTCCTTTGAATGCTAATAATATCATCCAAAACTTTTGATTTGTTCTGCATGTTTTTATTTTGAAGATCTTTTCTTATTGTGAGAATATTTGCTTCCAAATTTCCAATGATATTGTATCTTTCTTATAACCATTGTTTGAGTGCTTCTTCAATTATTTTGTCTTATTCAAATTGAATTTGCAATTTAGTGATCATATGCTCTAGTTCCTCAAAGTTGGAATTTTGAGTTTCGTCTTTTCTTTTTTGTTCTTCCTGCAGTGACTTGTTTTTCTTATTTTCTTTCTTTATAACTTCTATAACACTCAATAGTTCTTCTCTATAGTCAACTTCTGCCTCTTCATATTCTTCTTCATTTCCTTCTTCATCGTAATTTTTTATTGCCATGAATATAACCCTTTCTATATTTCTTTCACTGTCTTCATCATCATCTGATGAGGTGTTGTCTTCTTTTGTGCAAAGGCTTTTGTTGAAAATTTTATTTTTGGTTCTTTTTCCTTTATACGTTTGTTTTCTATTTGAATCATATTATTCATTTCTTTTATTTTTATTATGGGGACATTTGTTAGCAAAATGACCAATACCATCAAAATTAAAACAAGTCAATGGAAGCTTACTTCTGTATTTTCCATCGGTTCCCTTTTTCAATCTTCTCACGAAGTTATCTACTTCTTCATCATCTTCTGAGATGCCACTTTTTCTTCTATATGACTTTACATTTTTCTTTGACTTCCTAGATTCTTTGAATGTCGCTTCTTTTATGACTAGATTCTCCTATTCGGTTCTCATTTCATAGGCTGTGAATATTCCATGTAGCTCATCCATGCTTATCGAGTCCAGATATGTTATTTCTTTTAGTGCCGAGGTCTTAGGATCAAATCTCATTGGAATAAATCTTAACACTTTTTGAACAATTATAGATTCATTAACTTATTCTCCCAAACCTCTGATTGCATTCACTATTTCATCAACTTGTAAAAAGTACACTGCAATACTTTCATCTTCTTTCATCTTCAACTATTCAAATTGACCTATGTAAGTTGAAGTTTTTCTACCTTGAATTTTGTGTCTCCTTCATAAACATTCTGAATTTTATCCAAAATATGTTAGGGACCTAACCCCTCATGTATGTATAATAATATATTTCCATGTAATAAAGGTCAATATTAATAAGGCCTAGCAATAAGGAAGAATAAGTCAAATGTAAGAAGACCTAATAGAAGATTTCGCTTCTAGAAGGATCTTTCTCTAGATTGTTCTTTTGGATAGACATATTTAGCATAAATAGGAGTAGAGGGTATGGGAAGTTTTAACTTGGATATTTTTGTAATAGAGATATTCTCTATTGGAGGTTTCCCCCTCAAAGAGGCAAGTGAACGTTGCTCTTAGTAATCAAAGTTCTCTTTCTGGTGTTATTCTGTTATATTCTGGTATTATTGTGGTATTGTTATGGTTGCATTATTGTTTTTCTGCCATTTATAGCTAATTATTTATGTTCTTCATACTATTTTATATTTGGAATATTACAAGTGGTATTAGAGTACCTTCCTCGGGAGAAAATTGTGGGTTAATTTTTTTTCCAGGGTAGAGACGTATTCCGATGTCTTAAAGATATAGATATTTTTCGTTACGTGCATAAACCTGTGGTTGAGGATTCCGACACGTAGGAAATACAAGTCGTACTTAAGCGCACATCTATTGGCCACCCTTGTAACCCTTGTTGGTACCCCTTTGAGTGGTAGCGCATCAGACAACACCTATATATGGATCAAACTATATCTCCTGAAGTCCTCCATAGATAAATTGATCGGTCGCCTGACTGCTATAGTGCCACCAAGAACAACACTTGGGAAGATACTCTCTAGTACATGGGTAGTCGGGTAGTACAACTAATGGCATGGTTTATCCTCCTTAGTTGGTGCCCTGAGATATTGGGTTGAGTACTACTGTTGGACCTCACATGTATATCAGAGAGCTATAACATAGGGAAAACCCTTGTCTGTAGAACCCTTGAATACCATAACCCTTGGGACGGAAACAAAAACATAACACACAATACCTATTGCTGCACAACTATGTCTCATGCATTCGAGTTGTGAAATTATTACACATTTCTTCCTATTAAGCATTTGGGCATTTTGTCACTACAATATTCTTCAAATCAGATTATAACTCTGCAGGAGTAAAAATAAAATAAAAAAATCTCGTTGGATTCCTCTCTTCACCCTTATCACAGTCATACCTATCATTTTTCAGCAATTTTTTTTTCTCATGGACCCGACCCCCTTCCAACACCCTTATTTGGGATTTACCCCATTGGATTCCACTCGTCTCCCTGATCGTTGTGATACACTTCACCCATAACCCATTTTTTGTTTGGTCCTGCCCGCCCCTTTTCATGTTCCCTCTTCATCATGGCCCAAACCCATAGCCAATACTTGGAAGCTTGCTTCAATTCCTTGCACTATAATTTAAGAGAAACCAACAAGAAGTGAGACAACTCAGTGCCAATGTTGCCACCATCAATAAAAACATGCATTCCTCCATCAATGCCAAAATGGAGGACCTCAAACAAGACCTCGCTACCTAGCTTGAATCCTTCAATACCCAATTTTTCTCCTTCAATACGATGATCTACGCGAAGCTGCATATCCATGCATATCATCCCTCATCTGACCCACCTTTGCAAACCGAAGGTGAAACTTCCTCTCATTCCCAAAATTTTCATCCCCATCACTTTCAGCATGACCTACACCTTCTACTTGTGGATGTGACCAAATTTGATGGTTGAGATCCCATTGGTTGGGTAACTCAAATGGAACATTATTTCTCTTTTTATTGCATTACAGATGAGTTGGACAAACTTTGGTATGGTGTTCTCCATCTAGATCAAGAACGTTGGCAATGGTGGCAATGGAGAAAAAATTCTCGCCAAGGGTATGTGGCTTGGACACACGTTGTGGAAGAGATTTATGAAATCTTTGACATTGACACCAACCATTTAGGTCATTTGAAAAATTTGAAACAATCTATCACAGTGGAAGAATTTATAGCCACTTTTGAGCGATTGGCTTTCTGTACAGAGGGCATGTCTGATGTTTCTTTCCGAGAATGTTTTATCAATGGCCTCAAGGATGAGATTCGTTCCCATGTCCTCATGGCTTAGCCTAAAAGTTGGGTGGATGCTACTAAAAGAGCTAAGGAATCAAAAAAAGTTTTCTCTTCTCAAAACCGGAAACCTACCTTTATTCCTTGCACTAAACCAATCACTCCCACTCCTCCTTATACTCCACTAAAGATCCAGAAATTGACCAAGGAAGAAATGGGTGAACGCCAACTTTAAGGCCTTTGTTATAATTGTGATGAAAAATGTTTTCCTGGGCACAACTATAAGGAACAAAATATTTTTATGGCCATCTTAGAGGATGTTTCGAAAGACGATGTTGAGGCTCCCCTTGTGGCCATGTCACCTGAACCCACTGACATGAACCCTCCCTCCAACCCTCTCGAAGTCGAACTGGTCATTTCCCTATATGCTCTCACTGGATTCTCTACTCCCCAAACCCTCAAGCTAATTGGTTACACTAAGCATAGAAAGGTCATCATTCGTGTTGATAGTGGAAGCACCCACAATTTTATTCATCTCTGCATTGCCCAATAAACTAATTTCTATATATGTGCTGTCAATAATTTTCAAATCATGATTTCCAATGGCGGGTCCATGAAATGTGGAGGGAGTTGTGAAAATGTGCGTCTCCAAATTGGTCAGTACCACATGAAATATCATATGTTTTCTATTGACATGGGTGGTTGTGTCATTGTGTTGGGTGTCAAATGGATAAGGAATTTGGGTCCCATTTTCATGGATTTTAAGGAATTAACCATGCAATTCAACTAGGAGAACCAAAAATAAAAATTCCAAGGCATCACCATTGGTTCCCTAGAGATCATCAGATCCCATTGCATGGAAAAACTTCTCAAAAAACGTCATTATGGAATTATTGCACAAATTCATGCCATTCAAGCCACTGAGACACCCTTTGTGCTGCAAGACCTCTAATCCATCGTCTCTAAATATCAAGTGGTTTTTTACACTCCCTAGGGACTCCCTCCTTCCCGTGGTTTTCATGATCATTCCATTCCTCTTGTCCCCGACAACCTTCCTCCCAATATCTGTCCATATCATCATCCCTTTTCCAAAAAAAATGAAATTGAGAAAATTGTTCAAGAATTTCCCAACGCAGGTGTTATCCACCCTAGTACGAGCCAATACTCTTCTCCTGTGGTCATGGTCCTTAATAAATAAGGTTCTTGGCACATGTTTCCTGACTTCTGCACACTCAACAAACTTGCCATTAAAGACAAATTTCCCATTCCTATCATTGATGACCTCTTGGATGAATTGAGTGGTGCCCAGTTCTTTACTAAACTTGATCTTCGTTCTGGCTACCACCAGATATGTATGAATGAGGCATAAATTCCTAAGATTGCATTTCTAACTAATGAGGGTCACTATGAGTTTTTGTTCATGCCCTTTGGATTGTGTAATGCTCCCTCCACTTTCCAAAGCCTCATGAATCACATCTTCCATCCTTTTATCCATCATTTTGTATTAGTTTTCTTTGATGATATCCTCAACTATAGTAAAACCTGGACAACCCATCTTGCTCATGTGGATCAAGTTCTCCATCTACTCTCTCAATGCCAACTTTTCCTCAAACAATCTAAATGTGCTTTTAGTGCCTTGGAAGTCGAGTACTTGGGTCATCTTGTGGGAAAGGCTAGTGTCAAGGTGGATCCTAAAAATATTGAATCTATGCAATATTGTCCTCACCCAAAGACTCTCAAATGTTTATGTGGATTTATGGGTTTAATAGGTTATTGTCGCAAGTTTGTTAGGAATTATGGAAAGATTGCGACACCTCTCACTGCTCTCCTTAAAAATAATTCTTTCACTAGGACTCCAACAACTGCTCAGGCCTTTCAAACCTTGAAGATGGCCATGTGAACCACTCTAGTCCTAGCCCTTCCTGATTTCACAAAGACATTTTTCCTCTAATGCGATGCTTCCGAGAAAGGAATTGGAGCAATCCTTATGCAAGAGGGTCGACCTTTGGCCTTTACCAACAAACAATTGTTAGAGATAAATTTGGGCAAATCAATCTATGAAAAGTAAATTTTGGCTATTCTTCATGTCATGGATCTTTGGCCCCCTTATCAATTGGGGTAACACTTCCAAATTAAGACAGATCATCAAAGCCTCAAGTATTTTATGGAACAACACCTTTCCTCCCCAGAGAAAAAAAAAAGGTGACTAAGCTCTTTGGATATGATTATGAGATCTTTACAAGAAAGGAAAAGACAATGTGGTTGTTGATGTAATTTTCAGAAAATATGAGGATGAAGGGTCCCTCTTTTCTCTCTCCATTGTACCAGATTGGCTCCAATATGTTCACCAAGAATGGCTATAAGATCCCAAAATTTTGCATCTGATACAAGAATTGTAGGCCAATTCTCCAGTTTCCCCAGGGTACTCTTGGAACAATGATGAGCTTTGATACAAAGGTCATTTGTGTTTAAGTAAAAAGTCAAAAATTAAATCCACAGTACTTTCTGAGCTTCATGCTACACCCACTACTAGGAACTCAAGGTTTACCAAAACCTATGACCGGGTCAAACATTTTTTTTTGGATGGTATGAAACAAGATGTTCGCAATTTTTTGGTACAATGTGATGTTTTTCAATGCAACAAGGATGAAAAAGTCAAATCTCCTAGCACACTAAAACCGCTTCTGATTCCACTTGCTATCTAGAGGGATATCTCTATGGATTTTATTGTAGGCTTACCTAAATTGGGCAATAAATAAGTCATCATGGTGGTAGTTGATCGTCTTTCCAAGTATGATAATTTATGGGCTCTTCAACACCCATTTACATCCTTCATTGTGGCTCAGCATTTCATGGATCAGGTCTTCAAGATTCATGGCATGCCTCATTCTATTGTTTCTGATCACGACCCAACTTTCACCAACAATTTTTGGCAAGAATTGTTCAACCTACAAGTTACCCAATTGCATCTCAACACAACTTATCATCCCTAGACTGATGGTCAAACTGAAGTTTTCAACAAGTGTTTGGAAACATATTTGAGGTGTTTTGCATCGAAACATCAAAATCAGTGGGCTCAATGGTTACCACTAGTTGAATGATGGTACAACACTTATTATAATACAGCTACCTGCATGACTCCTTTTGAAGCAGTATATGGAAAAAATCCACCTTCATTTCTCTCATACTTTCCAGGTATCTCGAAGGTGTATGTGGTTGGCCAAATGATTATAGTTCAAGAGGCTATTCTCCATACCCTCAAATAGAATTTGGTCATGGAACATAATCGAATGAAGCAACAGGAAGATCAAGGTTGCTATGAAAGTCAATTTCCATATGGATATTAAGTGTTTCTTCGACTGCAACCTTATAAGAAAAATTCCCTCAAGGATGACCATTGTCAGAAACTGGTGCCAAAATTTTATGGTCCTTATACTGTTCTCAAGCGTGTGGGACAGGTGGCCTATCAGTGAGATTTTCCCAGTCATTCTAAGCTCCATCATGTTTTTCATGTTTGCTACTTAAAGAAGGTGATTGGAACTAAGTGCCAAACTCAAACCAACCTTCCCGAGTTGGAAGAAGAAGGCTCCATTTTGCTACAACCACAAGCAATTTTGGACCAGTGTGAGTGTCATTTGTATTAGCACACCATCAAGGAAGTGTTATTCTAGTCAAAAGATACAACTCTAGCAGATGCCACTTGGGAACCAACTACAGTTCTGCAACAATTTTCTCATCTCAAGCCTTGAGGACAAGGCTATTTTTAAGGGGGAGGACATGTTAGGGACCTAACCCATCACGAAGGTAGAATACTATATTTCCATGTAATAAAGTTCACTATTAATAAGGCCTAGCAATAAGGAATAATAAGTCAAATGTAAGAAGAACTAATAGAAGCTTTCACTTCTAGAAGGATCTTCCTTTAGATTGTTCTTTTGGATATACATATTTAGTATAAATAGGATTAGAGGGTATGGGAAGTTTTGTCTTGTATATTATTTTAATAGAGATCTGCTCTCCTGGAGGTTTCCCCCTCGAAGAGGCAAGTGAACATTGCTCTCAGTAATCAAAGTGATCTTTCGGGTGTTATTCCAGTATTATTGTCGTATTGTTTTGGTTATATAATTGTTTATCTGCCATTTCTAGATACTTATTTATGTTATGCATACTATTTTATATTTTGAATATTACAAAAGCTGATTTGTTGAGCTACAATGTATAACTTTGACATATATCGAATAAGCCAGACCATTCAAGATATAATTTTTGGCTTTCGAATTATTCAGATTGAGCTTCCTTCCATTTTCATTTGTTGGAGGAATGAAAGGTTCTTTGTATCCATCTACTACTGATTTTCAAACCTCGAATCCCTATGCATGTATATATGTTTTCATCCTTCTATGCCATAATACATAGTTATTTCCATCAAATTGCGGTGTTCCATTTTTATACATATTGTTTCTCTCCATGATCTACATTCCAATGGTTAAATTGATTTATGAAGGAACCTCCTCTAATACCAATTGTTGGATTAGTGAGAGAGGGGGTGAATCAATAATAGATATTTTTAATCATTTTAACCATAGTATGCAAGTGTTATTTATCTTTATGATCAATATACCATTATTATTTAACAAGTGCAGAGTAAATAAACCATGAACACTGAACAATTATACACATACACAGTACGCCAATATTTTTACATGGAAACCCAATGCGGGAGAAAACCACATAATGTTTTTTCTTATATGTCTGTAAGAATTAAATTCATTAGAAGCACCAAATTCCTTTGTTCTCTAGCTGCAACTGGAAGAAGGCTCCGACCCTTGTTGGTTGCCCGCAACAACCCCCTGTTTTTTCCTTAATCAAAATCTAGTGTCCCTTTAAATTTTACTTGGATTCTTATTTTGTTTCCCTATGACTTGATTGAATTGGTATTGGTTTGGTTTGTTTCAAGGTTGGTTTGAGTTTATATTATTTTCTTTTGTTTGGTTTGAATTTCATGAAATTCAAATGCCA
>JASDQU010101874.1:118766-133251 GCA_032191745.1 Picea mariana
ACATGGATTAATAATAATGATTTTACAGGAAGAAATATTATTACGACAATTCTGAATAATGGGTTCAATACTTCATCAAATAATATCTTGGTTGGTTTCTCATTTTCACAAACTCATTTGGTAGGTTTAATTAATTAAATTCTTTTGTCATTTTGCATCTCATTTCAAAATAAAAAAAAATAATAAAAAAATAATGATCTATTATTTGCTTGATTTTGTGGAAACCCAAAATTAATATTTTTCTCCTCTCCATCAATTTGAATCTTCTATAATTTGAAGATCATATTTGAAAGAAAAATATAACCAATATTTGTTTACAACTTATAGTTATATTTTAGTTTAAATTCATTTTAATTTTATTATTCTAGATTTTGTTTTATTCAAAATTTTTATATTTAGGTTATTAAATTGGTTTATTTTTGTTTCACAGGTTTCTTTCTATTATCAATTTTTTGGTACGGATATGATCATGTCTTGATTTTCTTATCTAAATATGTTCAAGATAATTGATCCAAAAATAACATTGGATTGCTGCAAATAATTTATGAGCAACAACAAATAAGATTTGGAAATGCGTTGAAGAACATACAGATGATTTTGTGGGACTAATTTCAGCCAAACCGTGAGGAATCTTAAGAAACGACTGAAAAATCATCTGCATAATGGACCCATTTATCTTACTCGTGATATTTTTACCAAACAAACACGCAATTTGAGAGATATTTTGGTCTCTTTCTGAGGAAAATTTCAGGTGGCGGAAATTGTTAGTGGTGCCCAGACTGTTCATTCATTGTATAAATATATGAGAAAGTTCAAAGCCATATAGGGGAGATCCAAGAAATTGAGAGGAAGATTTTGATCATTTCTTTTTGTATATTATTTACTTTGTAAACTTTTTCTTTTCAAAAGGAGTAACGGATGGTTGGAGTTTTTGGGAGAATGGACCAGTATTTTCGAAGAAGAATATGAAATTCTAGATTGCTTAATGGATTTTGTCCTGTGAGTAAAAGGGTTTTGTTTTCATTATAATATCTTTGATTATGGTTCATATTCTTTAATTAATTGAATATGCATTGATTTAAATTATCTTTAATCTGTTTTATCAATACATGGTTAATTGCTATCATTTATGTATTAATTTTATCAATCTTTAATAGTCTATTATCCCAATTATCTTGGTCTTGGTAATTGTATATTTTGATACAAATCTTGTATTATATTGAGTTTATTCATGTAACTCAGATTTGTAAAGATATAATTGTTCAATTGAGATTTTTCTTATTATCGATTAGTCTATTATATCTTCACTAACAATGATGATTTGAAATTTGTTCTTTCTGCATTTTAAATAAGATTTAAATTGGCATCAAAGTGATTTTCATCCTGAAACTATCACAATATTATAATTACAAAATCTTATGCTATAGATTTCTCTTAATAGACATGTTGTTGGAGAAACATTATATAGGAAGGCACAACCAAAATTTCTCTTTAAATATTGGCCAGTCATAGGTTAATGTTTTCTATTTGTTTTGATTTATGTTTTGTGAATGTAAATTAACATTTAAGCTTAAATACTTCGTTTATTTAAGTTAACACATTATTATTTACATTCATTTATTTGATTTTTTTAGTTAAAATTAGATTAGTAGTATGTTCTAGTCTATTTAATTTTTCCTAAGATTTGGTTCTCTTGTACAACCTTACTTTACAAGGTTTCTCATAAATCTTGCACCTGTTTATTTGTATATGTTGTATATAAAAGTGAGAATAGTGAATTTATATAGTATATATTAGTTAATGCATAGTTAGTTATTTTATTTTCTTAGTTTAGATTATATCCCTTTACCGGCTAACAGAGTCGTTAAACTCATCAGGGGTAGTTATTCCAAATGGATTGGGTTATTTAGACAACCTCAGAGTGGACTATTCCCTTCCAGTTGACGGTGTGTCATAAACGCCCATCAACAACCCCCTATATTTTTAGGCTACAACCTGAGGGAATCTCCAACTCCCCAATTCTTTGGATACAACTAGAAGGAGGCTACAACCCCCTACATTATCCATCTACAACCACCTATCCTTGCCCTATCCAACCGCCCTGAAACATATGTGTCAAATAGATGATGAAATCACTGCCAAACTATCACTGTGAGATATAACACTACAAACCTGTACCAACCTATGCCAATAAACCTATAACCAAACTGTGCCAGTGACCTGTAACCAATCTATAACTATACTCATCCTATACCAACAAAACCCAACAGGTATGTGACCTGCATATAATACATCTCGTGTATATATGCACCCTATCTATACGACATCCTGCATATGTACATGACCTATCTATACTGCATCTTGCGTACACCTTCAAAAACATATATTTTTCACCTTTTCTAAAACTTCAAACACTTTGTTGCCTCTTTCACATTAACCTACAACTTGTCACTATGTCTTATTTGTAGTTGTTCCATGTGCATACATAATCTTATACTTCACTTTACCAAGTGCATCTATGACTCTCTAGTCATGTGACATACATGTGTGTACAATCATGAACAAGTGTAATAATCCTCACATGGACTAGACATCAAAACCTTACTGATATGCAACCTCACACCATACAAAAAAATTCATAACCACTTCACAACCAAAACCCTCAACCATGTACCAAGAAATACAAACTATGTCTCAACACTTGAACCAACAAGATGAACCAATGAGTAATACCAACGTACTAGTGTTGTATTTCTATAGATCTAGCTCATACCATAAGTTCCATACAATCAACATCCTCTCTAGGGAAAATCCTCAAACCCCAATAGCCATATCTCATGTAGAAAAAAAATCCAACTACACATAGAAATAATACATACCTTTTGAACTTGTAGATACATCTATTGTACCTGATCACTTTAGACCTTACTAGGAGCTTGCTTTTAGACTTTGAGAATCTAGTAACTTCAGCAACTCATTACTTCATTTCTTTTCCCACACGTACGCACCATGTTATACTTCCAGCCCACATACGTATGCGCCCTTTTCTACTGCAGAATGTGTACACCTAAAAAACTAGGGTTTTTTTTTCAATATTTCTGCAATTCTGAAACTTTCGTTGTCAACCCTTTGTGCTACCTCAAACTTGCATAGCTTTATATGTGTCAATGAGTACCTACAATAAACCTTACACAATAATAAATATTCAATGTTCTCAATAGGTGCTAATAGGAGATGCTTGGTCTCTTATTTATACTCTCCAAGTAGCTTCCTCTAGGGGTTACCTACTAACCAACTTAACCCAACTTCCTTATTTTAGGGATAACCCACTTCTAACCACTTGTCCACTTATAACCACTTTATCCAAAAATAATAAACTCTCCACTTCTAGTTACAACTAATTTATTTTTAATTATTTTATTATTGCAACAACTTAACCCATGATTAACTCCTAGTTTCACCCACTTTGACTAGTCAACTTCTTCTAGGGGTTTCTAGAATAATTTGACTTATTTGACCTTCTAGAGGCTTCTAGATAACTCAAGAGGGTTCTCAAAATTCACAAGGCCATAAATCTCTAACCGTGAGGAGTTATGTGATGTTCCACATATCATCACAAATGGCATGACATGTACTACCCATCTAGAATAGTCTTACCTGCAAATATACTAATCTTTATACCATTATACATCAAAAAAACTTATTTCCCTTAACCATATTGTTGGGGATACCAAAATTTTCTACCAAACTTGCTTCAAGGGTTGAAATCAATGAAATCCAACCCAATTAATCAACACACACATGGCTGGTTAGGAATGTTTCTCCATAAACATGGCTCTATTGTTTGATAGAACAAATTATTCCTTTTGGAGAATAAGGATGCAAACCTGTTTAATGGATCTTGGTTTTGATATTTGGAAATCATTCGTGACTAGTTATATATCCCCAACAACTCCACCAATAGATGTGGCTAGGAAGAATCCTAGTGGAAACATTGCAAAAGACATGAATTCCATACTATGTGGTCTATCAGAATATGATTTTGTCAAGGTGATGTATTATAAATTGAAAAAATTAATTTGGTACAAGATTCAAAATACCTATGAAGTCAATGACAAGGTTAAGAAGGCATAGTTGCAAACTCATAGAAGACAGTTTGAGATTCTAAAAATGAAAGATGAAGAAAATGTTGCAACCTATCTCCTTTGTGTGGATGAAATTGTCAACAACATTAGAGGACTTGGTGAAATAGTTGAAGAATCAATTATTTTACAAAACGTTTTAAGGTCACTCCCCTTAAGATTTGATCCCAAAGTTTCCACCATAGAAGAAATGAAGGATATTGATTAATTAACAATGGATGTATTGCATGGGATCCTCATGCCATATGAAATGAGGACAGAGAAAGAAAATCCATCAAAGAAAAAAGCAACCTTTAAATCCTTAAATAAGACAAAGAACAAAGAGCATGAATCAATAAATAGCTCTGACAATGAATCAAATGCAGAGAAAGCACATTTTTTGAGAAAACTCAAAAATGGATTTGGAAAATACAAAGGTAAGCTACCCTTTAAATGTTTTAATTGTGTAAGAGTAGGAAATTTTGCTGCTAAGTGTCCATATGAAAAAAACGAAAGTAGTGATGATAAATAATACCATGATGTAAAGAAAGGGAGAAAACATCATCAACACAAAAATAACCACAAACAGAACAAACATGAAAAGAATAATAACTATTATAAGAAGAATAAGAGTCTCTCTACTCAAAAGGGCCATAGTGACTCATATGAAGAGAGGAGTTAAAGCAGTTTCGATAGTGATAGAGAAGAAACTCTCTTTAAGGAAATAGAAACAAAGATTGATGAAGACAAAGGGAAATAAATGATGGATTAAGAAGAAGAGGAAAATGTTGAAAAAGATGGGGAAGTGGATCTTGAAGAAGAACTCATGTGTTCCTTAAGAGAAATAAAGAATCTTAGGAAAAAGAATTTGAAACAAAAGGAAAATTTGCAGAAATATGAAGAAGATGATATTAATTCAAAAAAAAAATGTCACAAATCCTTGAAGAAACAAGAAATAATATCATGAACCTAAAGGTTCAATTAGAAGAGTAAATAATGATAGAATAAGTGGTGAGAAGATAGCTTAAGGAAAAAGGAAGAAAATTGTGAAAATCTAGAATCTAAAATTGCTTTCTTAAGAAAGGAACTAGAGAAAAAATGTATTAATTTGAATAGAATCTTGAAGTTTGAAAAGAGTATTGAAACCTTAGATAATATCATCAATTGTAAAATGTCTCCATTCATTAATATTGGTCTTGGCTATGATAATATTAAGATGACCACTAAAGAATATTCAAAAGCTACAGAGCCACCAAAGAAAGTAAATAAAGGAAAATCTAAAATCTATGTTGATGTACTATAAAAATCCATCAATGATGAAGAAAACAAGAAGAAAGAAAATAATGTTATGAAAAAAATTGCCATTCCTTCCAAATACAACAAAGACATATTCAGAAGATCCTTCCCACCAAGGCAGGCTCACATGACCCAATACCAAAATTCTTTCTTTGGCTATTTATTTTGTTGTAATTGTTTTTGTCATAAAGAAATATATTATAGATCACATGCTAGAAATAATTATGTGTGGAACAAAAACAAAAGTACTTATTGGTTCTCAAACAAAAAATATAATTCATTTTCCCCTTTATTTGATTACAATGTTGTATGTTTTAAGTGCAACAACTATGGGAACATATAATGTTTTTGTAGAAGTGGCCTAGTGGAAACTTCTAGACAAAATAGGGAAGAAGATACCCTTGCAAAACAAAAGAAATAACCCACATAATTTTGGAAAAGGAAGCAGGAGAAAGAAAAGAAGAAAAAGGAGGAATCTATGCTTGTGAAAACTGCTCTTCATGTTCAAAACAAAGGAAACCAATGGTGTGTTGATAGTGGATTTCCAAGCCACATGAAGGAAAATAAGAGGAAGTTTCTCTCTTTGAAAGAAGTTAACAAAGGCAGTGTGACATTTGGAGATAATTCTATAGCAAGGATAGTTGGAAAAGGTACTCTTAGTCTCAACAATGGAAAGACTATAACATAAAATGTCTTATATGTTGAAGGTGTGAAACACAATCTCCTTAGTGTCAGTCAAATGTGTGATTAAGGACACAATATCATATTTTTTTCTCAAGGATGTGAGATAAGGAAGAAAGGATCAGGAAGAATAGTGGAACATGCATATATAACATCAAAAAATGTATATATCCTTAACGATATCCAAGGAGAAAAGTACTATATGGGAAAAATATATGCAAGATGGATATGGCATAGAAGAATGGGCCATATGAAATTTCATAATCTAGTAAAAATCAGCACTAAACAAATAGTGAGATAATGTTGGCCCTTGACCAAGTTTTGAGGATCCTTGGTCATATTTGACCTACTTTTGGGACTTCGATAGGCTGTCGAAACCAGAGCGCAAGTCGAAGCAAAGATCGTGGGATCTCGGTCCCTTTTTAGGGATTTTTGGGTTTTGGGTTTATGTAACGAGTATGGGGATGTCCACCCATGGGTTTACCCATGTTTAGGCCCGATTTTGTAATGTATAAATAGATGTCTAGGCGATGTAGGAAGTAGCTTGATACCTTGCTAAGTGCTATGACAAGGGAGACATCTATGTGATGTTAGGTGCTAAGGGAAAGTGGTAATTGTAATTTCTTTGTGCATATTGTGTAATACTTGCAGAGCAAAGTGCAAGTGATCGTAAGAGACTATGGAAGGATTTGTGTTGTAACTCAGGGAAGGAGGATCTAGCAATGTGCACAAATCTCTTGCCCTCTACAGAGTAAGATCTCAAGGCTCTGTGCATGTAGAAGATTGACAAAAGACAATAAAGAGAAGAAGAGTTGGTGGACGTAGCCCCAGGGAGGGGGTGAACCACGTATATCCTGCATTGTGGTTGTTTTGTGCGTTTTGGGTGTTCTCTTGTTTATGTTATTAAATGCTTAGTGCGCTGATGTATGTTAGATGAATCTGATATGATATCTTAGTGATGAATAATGTGAATGAATGTTATATCTAACCTATGTTGATGTGCTTAGTTCTTGGTTATATTAGATCTGTGTGAATACATCACTGCTATGTTATTAGGGTTTATCTGCGCTGCAAGCTAAAGGAAAATATTGATGAATTGTAATTGCTAAGTGCTCTTTTAAAGTGTTGCAATCATAGATATGTGTCCCAGCTAAGGTTACAGACATCGGAGTCCTACAACCACCCCTGCCTCTACCTCCGGTGAGACTTCATATGCTTTGCAGGTGTTGCCGAAAGGGCTAGTAGTTAGGGTTTTGTTGGTGCATTGTTTTAGCATTGAACCCTGGGTTTTCCCCTATGCCAACAAATGGTTCTGTTGCTAGGACTGGAACTATGATTGTTGGGAACTAATGAAAAGAGAAATATTTTTGCATAGGTCTGTTTCCCTAGTGTGCAGTATTCTACTTGACTTGTGAAGCTCTGTACCAAGAAAAAGAGTCACGTCTGAAGAAAAGAGGTAAGACCTGAAAGACTTGTTCTCTGATAAAGGTAAGAACAATGAAAAGTTTTGATTGAAAAAGTAAGATAAGTGCAAATTTTTGTTTCAAAAGTATGGATCTAGTTATGTTTGATAAATGTTGTCCTAGCTTGAAACGTAGGCCAGAACTAGATGAAAGAACGTTTGTTATGAGTAGATCTGACAAAAATAGTGAAAGATATGTTATTCCTATGCATAGAAAGAATGTTTGGACTAACAAATGGATGTAGGATCCTATAAATAATTCTTTGCAGGTTAGCTACTATGGTCCTAGTGCATAGCACAGGAAAGGTTGGGGATCATTTAAAGAAAAAGAACTAACCCTTTGTTACAGTTGTAGAAGATCAAGACATCTTCCTAAGGAATGCCCTGGTAGAAGACTTAGTTGTCTTTATTGTAAATATATGGACCATGACGTTCTATATTTCCCTATAATGATTGCTAAGGTTGAAAGAATGAATATGAGACAAGAAAAACCTAAGGAAGACCAAGAAACTGTGACCATGGAAGAACCCTGGAAAGAATCAGAGAATGTACGACTACAAATGAAAGAAACCCTAAATGATCACAAAATTATCAACTTATCAGATATCTTCAAAGAAAAAGAATGCATAGAAGCAAGAATAGGAGACTTTGACATTGATTATGTTTTGGATGAAGAAACACAAGTGAATATCATGACAAAAGGAACTTGGGAAACTTTAGGAAAGCTTGCTATGATTCCTTCATTGGGAGGAATATGATTATTTAGAGGAAAGTTGATAACCCTAAGTGGAAGACTCACCCAGATATCTATGAGTGCTCATGGAACTTCGACAGAGGAAGATTTTGAGATTGTTAAATTTATTGAGAACAACGCCCCATTTTCTATATTACTAGGAAAACCTTGGATTGAAAGGGATCAATCTAGAGGAAAAGAAGAGGATGTCTTAGAGCAGAAGCAACAAGAATTAAAAGATTTCATGGCTAGGAGGATAAAACACTTGATTGAATAATAGGATAATAAATCAAAGCTAATTAGAACCAAAAACTTGGATGTCGAAGTTAAAAGAACACAAGAAAACTCACAAAAGACTAAAGTACCTGCCCTAGAGAAAGAAGACGTATTACTCTCCGAACCTATGAAATAATCTCAAGAATGTGAAGTTACTATGCCAAAAGGAGATAAGAATCAAAATGGAAAAATGAATACTGAGACGAAGATCACTGGGAAGAAGGCTAGAAAACTCAGTAAGAAGAGAGCAAAGATAGAAAAGTTACAGAAAGTCCTAGAGGGAAATTTGTAGAGGGAAGGTTTGCAAGATTGGAACTTCGTCGGGATATCAGAAAAATGCAACATGGCACTTTGCCATGGTGAAGCGATATAGATGTTGAAAGCATTATAGTCGTTATCTCGATGAATTGAACGGTTAGAACAATAGTAATGGACCAAATACTCACCATTAGACCGTTGGGACTGCTGCAACGGATAGAACCGCATTGATGAAGAACTCTCATCCATTGGAGAGATCCATTACATCATGTCTACTTAGCCCATTGACTATTGCATCGAGAACACTTTTGTGAATTGTATCCAAGAACACTCATTGCTACCACACTGTGTTTATTAAGATCGACACCTATTCCATTGCATTGCACACTCATTCATCCCCCTGATTTATTCGATCTAAGCGTGCATGTCGAACGAGCTCAGTGCCATAGAGAAATCTGTTGAGGAAGTTCTCATCGATATCATGGCTGAGAAAGTAATGTCTGCAGGTATTTAGGCATCATCGACGAGAGGAGTGCAAGCCTCTCCATTGACTGCTCGCAGATCCGAACCATCCCGACTGGAAACAAAGAAGAGAACCAATTACAAATATGACCTAGCCAACATGAATTTAATCCCGACCATTTTTCCAGACTACATCCCACCTCTGGTCGATGTGGTGAGTCGTGACAATGTCCTGAGGGAATTTGATTACACCATGGTTACTGCGTACCTCCCGAAGGGGATACATGAAGTTAGAATGTAGTAGGATAATATCGCGATGTTCAATTTCAAGGAATTCAACCTAGGATACCACAAGAACCATAGTATGCTCTCTCCTTACAAATACTTGACCAGGATGAAGGGGAAGAACTCGAAAGTAATCCCCTAGCCATGGACTATGAACCTCACGCAGTCCACCCTCTTGAATGTAATGAAGATTCCACACTTTGGAAGGCACCAGGAGGTTAATGCATGTGTCAAGATCCTGCTCTCATGTTACCATGGCGGATACCTATGGCTAGAATGATGCATCACATTTGATATGACGTTGATCCATAGGATCACCGGATTGAGCATGCAGGGACCCAACCCGTAGGACTTCTACCCGGGAAAGGCTACAGATCGCACATTGGCACAGAAGATCAAACACACATATGGCGATGTAGAAAAGGGGACATGAGGCTACAAGGTATATTCCATCCAAAATGGTGCAGTGTGCCTGGCCTTCCATCTGATCATAGGAAATATCGTAAGAAAGAACATACCTACATAGGTCATAGGATTCATTGTTGACGTCGTCGGGAAATGTGTAGAAGGACTCCAGATGAATTGGGTGAAGTACTTGGTCAACCAGCTGGAATTAGACTGTCGTGAAGCTCAGGATCAGAGCTATGAGTTCCACTTTAGCTGGCTCCTGATCCTCATCACATTTACCGCTTAGGAGATGCCAGAAGATGCGACCTTCCTGGACATCAAGCCATTTGAGCTGCTCGCTACGAAATTCACCATGCTATGGTACTCGAGCGATATGGGAAAATAGTGGCAGTCAAACACAGTATTCCACATGTACTATCTCCAACTGAAGAAGGCCATCAAAGCTGTACCTTGCATGATGTGAAACACCCTGTACCGATTCATACCTCTCATGAAGTTTCACGCAGATCGACACTTCATCTACATCACTGCGTGAGTAGACGAGCATAAAGAGGAGCTTCAGTCATACTATAATCTTACAGAGGAGGACCTCGAAGAGATAACCAAAGTTTGGTCTACAGAGCTCTTTATCCATGCTGACCATATATATATGTCTAATCCCGAACTTGACAGCTTGAAGGCCGCTCACAAAGAACACGACACACATGGAACCAACAGAAGAAAGAAGACTCAAGAAGTCCAAGACTTGAGGAGTGCATCGGAAGAAACTTCTTCAATATCACCTGGCCGAGGGGGTGATGATGAAGTAGAAAAGACAAATGGAAGAGAAGATCAACATAAGCAAGGCGAAGTAACACCACCTAAGGATCCTATTTATGAGGCTAATCCCTTGAAGAAAAGGAAGGCTTTCCCCACGAAACCCACTTCCCGAAATAAATCCAGATCCACCTTGACTAAGATGCAGACTATGCTCACT
This sequence comes from Picea mariana, assembly GCA_032191745.1. Classification (NCBI taxonomy): domain Eukaryota; kingdom Viridiplantae; phylum Streptophyta; class Pinopsida; order Pinales; family Pinaceae; genus Picea; species Picea mariana. Next base: position 129,725 of record JASDQU010101874.1, read on the forward strand.
GTAGATGACTTCGACTTCATCATCGCAATTGTAGCAGATGCTTCGTAGGACATATTGTATAAACATGAAGCCAATCACGAGGAGATGTACAATAGAATCGAGGTTGAACTCAGAGGGGTACAACAGGCCCTTCAATCCATCCACATAGTATCCACTACACCCCCGCCATTAGAAGAACTAGAGTTGGGGGATGAGCCTTCCCAACTCCGTAGACTAGCTAATGTGACCGAAGCTCACCTTTGTCGAGAACAAGTTGAGAAAGAGTAGGACACAACAACCCTGAAACAATCCCAGAAAGAAATGGTAGAGAAACGTTGGGTTGCACAAAAGGAGAAAGAGGACCTTCAAGCCAATTTTGAAGAAGAGAGGGTGCAGGCCAAGAAAGAAAAAGAACAGTTTCTCACAGAACAACTAGGAGTCAAAGAAGCATTCGACATAGCACTTCGCTCTGTGACAGGCTTAGAGCCAAAGGTAGAAGACCAAGTGGTGCATCAAGTAGCGCAGCTCGCAGAAGCTATCCAACATATACAACAAAGAATAATAGACTCAGAGCTATGAACAATTCCCAACACTCCGCCAGATGTACAAGATCAAATAGAAGCAACTTCTCGAATCATAGTTGAAAGAATAGATGCCCTTGCCATGGAACATAAACAAATAAGTGATCGCAGTTCCCAAACTTATGAGCGACTCACTGAGGATTCTAAATTAAAGGCACTGGAGTCACAGCTCCACGAGGAAAAGCAACAAGAAAAAATAGTACAGGTGCAGTTGAAGCCCCTGTCAGCCATTGAGAGGATGAAGCAATCCCAAGAACAATGCACTGCTTAATAGCATGTCCACACCATTCAAAGAAAATTCATGGAAGTGACTCAGAGGCTCCAATGAATATAGGATGAGGATTTCCAATTATTCAGAGAAATTGAAGGCTGAAGAGAAGAACTAGAGAAAGTCATCACTGCAGCTGATCAATGCTTAGAGGGACTTGTCAATGAAGCAGTAATCCAAGATTTTTCCGAACAAGAGGTTGTTGCAGAACAACAGGTCGAAGCAGCTTGAGCCAAGCTCGAGGCTTTCAAGGCAGATCTACCCAGACTAGAGTGGCTCGGGATGAGTCATAGGTGAGTGTTGGGGGCCTGTTGTCCCTTGGCCAAGTTTTGAGGATCCTTGGTCATATTTGACCTACTTTTGGGACTTCGATAGGCTGTCGAAGGAGGGGCGCAATTCAAAGCGGAGATTGCAGGATCTCGAACCCTTTTTATGGATTTTTGGGTTTTGGGATTATGTAACGGGTATGGGGATGTTGGCCCATGGGTTTACCCATGTTTAGGCATGATTTTGTAATTTATAAATAGATGTCTAGGCGATGTAGGAAGCAACTTGATACCTTGCTAAGTGGTATGGCAATGGAGAGATCTATGTGATGCTAGGTGCTAAGAGCAAGTAGTAATTGTAATTGCTTTGTGCATACTGTGTAATACTTGTAGAGCTAAGTGCAAGTGATCATAAGAGACTGTGGAAGGCTTTGTGCTGTAACTTAGGGAAGGAGGATCTAGCGATGTGCACATATCTCCTGTCCTCTGTGGAGTTAGATATCAAGGCTCTGTGCATGTAGAAGATTGACATAATACAATAAAGAGAAGAAGAGTTGGTGGACGTAGCCCCAGGGAGGGGGTGAACCACGTATATCCTGTGTTGTGGTTGCTTTGTGTGTTTTGGGTGTTCTCTTGTTTATGTTGTTAAATGCTTAGTGCACTAATGTATGTTAGATGAATTTGATAGGATAGCTTAGTGATGAATAATGTGAATGAATGTTAGATCTGACCTATGTTGATGTTCTTAGTGCTTGGTTATATTAGATTTGTGTGAATACTGCATTGTTCTGTTATTAGGGTTTATCCACGCTATAAGATAAAGGTGAATATTGATGAACTGTAACTGCTAAGTGCTCTGTTAAAGTGTTACAATCATAGATATGTGTCCCAACTAAGGTTGTAGACATCAGAGTCCTACAACCACCCCTACCTCTATCTCGAGTGAGACTTCATCTGCTTCACAGGTGTTGCCGAAAGGGCCGATAGTTAGGGTTTTGTTGGTGCATTGTTGTAGCGTTAAACCCTGGGTCTGCCCCTGTGCCAATAGATACATGCCAAAGATTTTTAAACTTTCAAACACTCTTTGAAAAAAACATCAGCATGGGAAACATACAAGAGAAATCTTCAAATAAAAGGAGTACTTAACAATGATTCCATTGGAACTCATTCATATAAATATTTGTGGGCCTACAAGAACACAAAGTCTATAAGGTGAAAATTACTTCATGCTGGTTATCAATGATTACTCTAGAATGCCATGGGTTACGTTCCTAGAAGAAAAATATGAATCATTTGATAATTTTAAAGAATTCAAATCCTTGGTTGAAAATTAAACGGATATGAAAAGAAAGTGCTTGAGATCATACAGAGGAGGTGACTTTATCTCACATGAATTTGAAGAATTTTTTGAGATTCATGGAATAAAGAGACATTTGAATATCTCAGACAAAAATTGGGATTGATGTCCATCCCATCTAGTCACTAAGTGCTTAAGAAAAATCACAAGTTTAGGGGGAGAATCCCTTTTCCATTTATTTCAAAGGGGGAGAATTATAGACAAGGGAAGAATTCTTTCTATTCCCAGTGGATTATGTATTTCATCATAGGATTTTCATCAATGAAAAAGGCGGAGATTGTTGAACACGTTGTCATTTATGCCATATTAAGCCATCACGATGAACAAGTTGTCATTGATGTTATGCTAAGTCATTTGCAAGCAAGGGGGAGCATCCCAATATTGTTGTGTGTTTGTGTGTGTTTACAAGTATATAAAAAAGGGGTGCACATGAAAAAGTAGAAAGTGAATTTTACTAGTATATTTAAAAGTGCACATAAAGAAGTCAAATAAATATTTTACAAGCCTATGGTTTCAAGTGTGTGTTTTGGAAGTAAAAGTGCATGTGAAAAAGTCAAAAGAAACATTTTTCAAGTCTATGTTTTTGGAAGTAAAAGTGCATGTAAGAAGTCAAAGAAATATTTTATAATTGGTTTTACCATTGGTGGTTTCAAGCTCTTTTTTTTGGAATCCCATAGTATTTTCCCATGGTATGTGCAAAGGAGAAATAAAAAGAATTAATTATTTAATCAATGAATAATCATATCTCTTCAAAAAGGGTCATGATGATGTATATAAATAAATGTAATATTTGAATAGGAGTGTGTGAGATGAGTGTAAATGTAATATTTGAAGAGGAGAATATGATTTGAGTAAATTATGAATATAATTCTAAGAGGATAGAGTGACGAAGTATGTGAGGAAGAAGAGTATATAAGTGTTGATCTAGCGAACAGATCTACTGAAGGAAGAAATAGTGAACATATATCGTAAAGGGAGAAATAGTGAACAAATATGGTGAAGGAAAAAGTAGCGAGCATATCTGGTGAATGAAGAAGTGGCGAGAATATTTGGTGAAGGCATAAGTAGCGAGAATA
>JASDQU010101874.1:148780-163654 GCA_032191745.1 Picea mariana
ATTTATTGAGAACAACGCCCCATTTTCTATATTACTAGGAAAACCTTGGATTGAAAGGGATCAGTCCAGAAGAAAAGAAGAGGATGTCTTAGAGAAGAAGCAACAAGAATTAAAATATTTCATGACTAGGAGGATAACACACTTGATTGAATAATAGGAGAATAAATCAAAGCTAATTAGAACCAAAAACTTGGATGTCGAAGTTAAAAGAACACAAGAAGACTCAAAAAAGACTGAAGTACCTTCCCTAGAGAGAGAAGATGTATTACTCTCCGACCCTATTAAAGAATATCAACAACGCGAAGTTACTATGCCAAAAGGAGATAAGAATCAAAATGGAAAAAAGAATAATGAGACAAAGATCACCGGGAATAAGGATAGAAAACTCAGTAAGAAGAGAGCAAAGATAGAAAAGTTACAGAAGGTCCCAGAGGGAACTTTACAGAGGGAAGGTTTGCAAGACTGGAACTTCGCCAGGATATCAGAACAACGCAACATGGCACTTTGTCATGGAAAAGCGATATAGCTGTTGAAAGCATTATAGTCGTTAGCCTGATGACCCGAATGGTTAGAACAATAGTAATGACCCGAAGACTCACCATCAGACCGTTGGGACCGCTGCAATGGATAGAACCACATTGATGAAGAACTCTCATCTGTTGGAGAGATCCATTACATCGTGTCTACTTAGCCCGTCGACTATTGCACCGAGAACACTTTTTTGAATTGTATCCAAGCCAACTCATTGCTACCACACTGTGTTTATTGAGATCAATACCTATTCCATTGCATTGCACAATCATTCATCCACCCGATTTATCCGATCTAAGCGTGCATGTTGGAAGAGCTCAGTGTTGTAGAGAAATTCGTCGAGGAAGTTCTCATCGATCTCATGGCCAAGAAAGTAATGTCTACAGGTATTCAGGCATCATCGATGAGAGGAGTGCAAGCCTCTTCGTCGACTGCTCGCAGATCTGAACCATCCTGACCGGAAACAGAGAAGAGAACCAATTACAGAGATGACCTAGCCAACACAAAGTTAATCTCGACCATCTTACTAGACTACATCCCGCCTCTGGTCGATGTGGTGAGTCGTGACAATGTCCTGAGGGACTTTGATTACACCATGGTTACTGCGTACCTCCTGAAGGGGATACATGCAGTTAGAATGTAGTAGGATAATATTGCGACGTTGAAGTTCAACGAATTCAACCTAGGAGACCACAAGAACCATAGTATGCTTGCTCCTAACAAATACTTGACTAGGATGAAGGGGAAGAACTCAAAAGTAATCCCCTAGCTGTGGACTATGAACCTCACGCAGTCCACCCTCTTGAATGTAATGAAGATTCCACACTTTGGAAGGCACTAGGAGGTTAATGCGTGTGTTAAGCTCCTTCTCTCATGTTACCATGGAGGATACCTATGGATAAACTAATGCATCACAGTTGATCCGACGCTGATCCATAGGATCATCGGATTGATCATGCAGGGACCTGACCCACAAGACTTCTACCTGGGAAAGGCTACAGATCGCACATTGGCACAGAAGATCAAACATACATATGGTGATGTAGAAAAGGGGACATGAGGCTACAAGGTATATTCCATCTAGAATGGCACAGTGCGCCTGGATCGTCAGCTGATTGCAGGAAATCTCGTAAGAAATAACATACCTACACAGGTCACAGGATTCGTTGTTGACGTCGCTGAGAAATGTGTAGAAGGACTCCAGATGAATTGGGTGAAGTACTTGGTCAACCAACTGGAATTAGACGGTCGTGAAGCTCAGGATCAGGGCTATGAGTTCCACTTTAGCTGGCTCCTGATCCTCATCACATTTACCGCTTAGGAGATGCCAAAAGGTGCGACCTTCCCAGACATTGAGTCATTTGAGCCGCTCGCTGCGAAATTCACCACGCTTTGGTACTCGAGTGATATGGGAAAATAGTGGCAGTCGAACACAGTCTTCCACATGTACTATCTCCAACTAAAGAAGGACATCAAAGATGTCCCTTGCATGATGCGAAACACCCTGTACCGGTTCATACCTCTCATGAAGTTTCGCGTAGATTGACACTTCATCTACATCACTGCGTGAGTAGACGAGCATAAACAGGAGCTTCATTCATACTATAAGCTCACAGAGGAGGACCTCGAAGAGATAACCAAGGTTTGGTCTGTAGAGCTCCTTATCCTCGCTGACCCTATAGATATGTCTAATCCCGAACTTGATAGCTCGAAGGTCACTCAAAAATAACACGACACACCTAGAACCAACAGAAGAAAGAAGACTCAAGAAGTCCAAGACTTGAGCAGTGCATTGGAAAAAACTTCTTCAATATCGCCTGGTCGAGGGGGTGATGACGAAGTAGAAAAGACAAATGGAAGAGAAGATCAACATAAGCAAGGTGAAGTAGCACCACCTAAGGATCCTATTGATGAGGCTGATCCCTTGAAGAAAAGGAAGGATTTCCCCATGAAACCCACTTCTCGAAAGAAATTGAGAGCCACCTTGACTAAGATGTAGACTCTGCTCACTGTAGATGACTTCAACTTCATCATCGCAGTTGTAGTAGATGCTTCATAGGAAATCTTGTATAAAAATGAAACCAATCAGGAGGAGATGTACGATAGAATCAAGGTTGAACTCAGAGGGGTACAACAGGCCCTTCAATCCATCCACACAATATCCACTGCGCCCCCACCATTAGAAGAACCAGAGTTGGGAGATGAGCCTTCCCAACTCCGTAGATTAGCTGATGCGACCGAAGCTCACCTTTGTTGAGCATAAGTTGAGAAAGACCAAACCACAATAGCCCTGAAATAAGCCTAGGAAGAAATGGTAGAGAAACGTCGAGTTTCACAAAAGGAGAAAGAGGACCTTCAAGCCAATTTTGAAGAAGAGAGGGCATAGTCCAAGAAAGAAAAAGAACAGTTTCTCACAAAACAACTGGGAGTCAAAGAGGCATTCGACATAGCACTTCGCTCTCTGACAGGCTTAGAGCCAAAGGTAGAAGACCAAGTGGTGCATCAAGTATCCCATCTCGCAGAAGCTATCCAACATCTACAACAAAGAATAACAGACTTAGAGCTACGAACAAAGACCAACACTCCGTCGGATGTACGAGATCAAATAGAGGCAACTTCTCAAATTGTAGTTGAAATAATAAATGACCTCACCATGGAATGTAAACAACTAAGTGATCGCAGTGCCCAGACTTATGAGCGACTCACTAAGGATTCTGAATTAAAGGCACTGGAGTCATAGCTCCAGGAGGAAAAGCAACAAGCAGAAACAATACAGGCACAGTTGAAGCCCCTGTTAGCCGTTGAGAGGATGAAGCGATCCTAAGAACAACACACTGCTCAATAGAAGGTCCACACCATTCAGAGAAAATTCATGGAAGTGACTTAGAGGCTCCAACGAATATCGGATGAGGCTTGCCAACTATTCACAGAAATTGAAGGATGAGGAGAAGAACTAGAGCAAGTCATCAGTGCAGCTGAACAATGCTTAGAGGGACCTGTCAACGAAGCAGTAATCCAAGAGCTCACCGAATAGGAGTTCGTTGCATAACAACAGGTCGAAACAACTTGAGCCAAGATTAAGGCTTTTGAAGAAGAGCTACCCAGACCAGAGTGACTTGGGACGAGTCACAGGTGAGTGTTGGGGGCCTGTTGTCCCTTGGCCAAGTTTTGAGGATCCTTGGTCATATTTGACCTACTTTTGGGACTTTGACATGCTGTCGAAGGAGGAGCACAAGTCGAAGTAGAGATCGCGGGATCTTGACCCATTTTTATGGATTTTTGGGTTTTGGGATTATGTAACGGGTATGGGGATGTCGGCCCATGGGTTTACCCAAGTTTAGGCATGATTTTGTAATTTATAAATAGATGTCTAGGCGATGTAGGAAGTAGCTTGATACCTTGCTAAGTGTTAGGGAAATGGAGACATCTATGTGATTCTAGGTGTTAAGAGCAAGTAGTAATTGTAATTGCTTTGTGCATACTGTGTAATACTTGTAGAGCTAAGTGCAAGTGATCGTAAGAGACTGTGGAAGGCTTTGTGCTGTAACTTAGGGAAGGAGGATCTAGCAATGTGCATAGATATCCTATCATTTGTGGAGTTAGATATCAAGGCTCTGTGAATGTAGAATATTGACAGAAGACAATAAAGAGAAGAAGAGTTGGTGGATGTAGCCCCAGGGAGGGGGTGAACCACGTATATCCTGTGTTGTGGTTGCTTTGTGCATTTTGGGTGTTCTCTTGTTTATGTTGTTAAATGCTTAGTGCACTAATGTATGTTAGATGAATCTGATATGATACATTAGTGATGAATAATGTGAATGAATGTTAGATATGACCTATGTTGATGTGCTTAGTGCTTGGTTATATTAGATTTGTGTGAATACTACGTTATTCTGTTATTAGGGTTTATCCACGCTATAAGCTAAAGGCGAATATTGATGAACTATAATTGCTAAGTGCTCTGTTAAAGTGTTACAATCATAGATCTGTGTCCCAACTAAAGTTGCAGACATCGGAGTCCTGCAACCACCCCTGCCTCTACCTCGAGTGAGACTTCGTCTGCTTCACAGGTGTTTCCGAAAGGGCCGTTAGTTAGGGTTTTGTTGGTGCACTGTTGTAGCGTTGAACCCTGGGTTTGACCCTGTGCCAACAGATACATGCCAAAGATTGTTAAACCTTCAAACACTCTTTGAAAAAAACATCAGCATGGGAAACATACAAGAGAAAGCTTCAAATAAAAGGAGTGCTTAACAATGATTCCATTGGAACTCATTCATATAGATATTTGTGGGTCTACAAGAACACAAAGTCTACAAGGTGAAAATTACTTAATGTTGGTTATCGATGATTACTCTAGAATGACATGGGTTACGTTCCTAGAATAAAAATATGAATCATTTGATAATTTTAAAGCATTCAAATCCTTGGTTGAAAATTAAATGGATTTGAAAAGAAAGTGGTTGAGATCATACAGAGGAGGTGACTTTATCTCACATGAATTTGAAGAATTTTTTGAGATTCATGGAATAAAGAGACATTTGAATATCTTAGAAAAAAATTGGGATTGATGTCCATCTCATGTAGTCACTAAGTGCTTAAGAAAAATCACAAGTTTAGGGGGAGAATCCCTTTTCCATTTATTTCAAAGGGGGAGAATTACAGACAAGGGAATAATTCTTTCTATTCCTAGTGGATTATGTATTTCATCATAGGATTTTCATCAATGAAAAAGGTGGAGATTGTTGAACATGTTGTCATTTATGTCATATTAAGACATCATGATGAACATGTTGTCATTTATGTTATACTAAGTCATTTGCAATCAAGGGGGAGCATCCCAATATTGTTGTGTGTTTGTGTGTGTTTACAAGTATAATAAAAAAGGGGTGCACATGAAAAAGTAGAAAGTGAATTTTACTAGTATATTTAAAAGTGCACGTAAAGAATTCAAATAAATATTTTACAAGCCTGTGGTTTCAAGTCCGTGTTTTGGAAGTAAAAGTGCATGTGTAAAAGTCAAAAGAAATATTTTTCAAGTCTATGTTTTTGGAAGTAAAAGTGCATGTAAAAAGTCAAAGAAATATTTTATAATTGGTTTTACCATTGGTGGTTTCAAGCTTTTTTTTTTGGAATCCCATAGTATTTTCCCATGGTATGTGCAAAGGAGAAATAAAAAGAATTAATTATTTAATTAATGAATCGTCACATCTCTTCAAAAAGGGTCACGATGATGTATATAAATAAATGTAATATTTGAATAGGAGTGTGTGAGATGAGTATAAATGTAATATTTGAAGAGGAGAATATGATTTGAATAAATTATGAATATCATTCTAAAAGGACAGAGTGACGAAGTATGCGAGGAAGAAGAGTATATAAGTGTTGATCTCACGAACAGATCTACTGAAGGAAGAAATAGTGAACAGATCTCGTAAAGGGAGAAATAGTGAAAAAATATGGTGAAGGAAAAAGTAGCGAGCATATCTGGTGAATGAAGAAGTAGCGAGAATATTTGGTGAAGGCATAAGTAGCAAGAATATTTGGTGAAGGAAGAATTAGCGAGTAAATTTGGTGAAGGCAAAGGCATCGAGTAGATATGGTGAAGGCAGAAGTAGCAAGAAGATCCAGTGAAGGAAAAATTAGCGAGAATATTTGGTAAAGGTAGAAGTAGAAAGCAGTCGTGGTGAGGAAATGTTAATGTTAATCATTTTTTTAAGAAGTTATATTGTAATTGAGGGTTGGTGCCATTGAAATTAAGAGAATGGTGTCTCTTGCTAAGTTGGTGCTTAGCGGTGGGGATTTGTGTCTATAGTAGGTTTGTGCCTATGAATATTTGTAAGAGTAGGTCTGTGCCTACCAGGATTTTTACTAGTGGGTATTAGTGTCTCCAATAGGTTGGTGTCTACAAAGTTTTGTAACAGTGGGTTGGAGCCTATAAAATTATAAAGAAAAGTTTTTTTGGTTTTCTCCCAAAAAGGTTTCCACGTAAATTCTATGTACCATGGTTAATCTTATGTATAATTTATTTCTTGTGGTTGAATAATGTTTAAATAAATAAAATATTGTCTTATATTGATTCACCCCACCTCTTAGTATAAGTTTGTGCTCAACACTTCTTTCCCCTGATTTTTCGAAGATAACTAATAAACTAATCAAAATTCTAAGCTTTCAAATGTGTTCTCTTATGAATTTTATTGTTGATGGTTGTACTTTTGTATCAATATGATTTCTAAGATGAGAGTATATCTCTCTGAAATCAACAATTTTACTCCTTTTTGCACTTGTTTCACTAGTACCAAAAATCTCAAGGGATAACTTCTGCCTCTTGTAGAAGAAAGTATGTGAGAACTGAGATTTTTTTTTATATTAGGCACTAATAGTATTCCTAATTTTGAATGCATAGTAACTCACAAATTCATGATCTAATGCTTCATCCAACTTTTTCATCAATCTAGATTAAATGGTAATGTTGTCCTTTTGCATTTCCTCCAAACTTAGAATTTTTAGCAAAAAAAGGCTATCTCTGAAACAAAATAAAACTAGAATAAACTCTCACAAGAAAAAAATGTTCGAATTGATGAGATGGTGAAATGTTTACTAAACAATTTTTTTTGGATTGGTGATATGGGGTCCCTTTTTCTCCCCTGAAGATTTCAAAAATCTCCAAAAATTTCCCCGGAATAGTTGATTTTGCCTTGTTTTGGCATCTCATACCAAATCCTTTTGAATTTTACCATAATCCAAAATGGGTATATTCATGCATGAATTTTGGAATCTTTGTAAAAAAATTCACCTTTATCTGGGCCTTGATCATTGAGTAGGACCGAGATCTTCAAAACCGACTATTTTTCATTTTTCAAAAAATTGAACAAGAATTGGTGAAAGTCCCTCAATGGCACATTAGAATCCCTCGTCACTATGAACATGAACATTAAATTTCACCTAATTACAAGTTTGTCTTCTCATATTATGGCCAAAACAATTTTTTGGCTCTAGACTTCTTTTTTGTACATATAAAATTTTCTATTTTTTCCTTCTCTTTCTCCTATTTCTCTTATTCTCTATTTCTCTTGTATTCTATTTCTCTTCCATGTATCGACGAGTTGGAATATTTTCCTCTCGCCAACATTTCAATGTTGGAATCTCTTTTCATTGCCAACGTTTTGGTGCAAGATATTCTTTTTCTTCAAAATTTTGATGACTTAAGAAGATATTTCTTCGTTGATGTTTTGGTCAAATATATTATTTCCTCACTAATGTTTTGAAGACTCGAGAATATATTTCTTTGTTGATATTCAAGGGAAACATCTTCTTTCCTTGCCAATGTTTTGGATAAAGATCTTCTTTCTGAAATTTTAGTGACATGCCTTATTTCCTTGCTAATATTTCTATGACTTAAGGATATCTTTCTTTGTCATAGTTTTTGCAAAATATCTTCTTTATTTGTTGACATTACAATGACTTGAGAAGATATTTCTTAGCCGACGATTTGACGACTTCAAATATTTTTCACTCACCAACACACTCATTTAGTGGTGACTCCAAAAGATGTTTCTTCACTGACATACTATATTGGCAAGTTCAAAATATATTTATTCAGTAACACACTATATCAATGGCTTCAAAAGATATTCCTTTGTCATCACACATTGTATCAATAAAAAATAGACTTTTCAACACTTAGTCGATTTTTTTAGGTTTTTGATCTCGTGATTGTCATAAATATCATGTAAAATGATTGAATTGACTTCTTGGGCCGGATTCAACCCTTCTATGGCCATGTCGACCTCTTCAATGGAAAATACAATAAATCTGAGTACCCAAAATGAAGAAAAATGGTGATTTCAACCCCACAATTTTTTCTAGGAGAACTCAAATTTCACCCCAAAACCACATAGGTAGTTGTATGTGGTTCTCTTATAGGCCATTGCAGGCCTAATGTTGTAACCTTCTTCTTTCATACCACTATGTATTTCCCCCACTACTAAACCCAACAAAAATTTTCTGATACTTATTTAAAATAAATGCATAGAACAAGATAAAAGCACCCATGCATCTAACAACATTATTTAAAAGCATGAATGTAGTTCACTAAAGAAACTAATAACATCATATAATTGCTAAAAAATCAAACTAAACACACATAAATTAAAACCCATTACTAAAAATAAAGAAGAGCAAAAAAACACTTATCTTTTTAAAAAAAATGTGCGACCAACTATAGAGGTAGAAAATTCCACCCAATTGTATACTTTTTTCTCCAAATAATAGCATCAAATCATCCCCGATTTGAGGCTATGAATCCACAAGAAAGGCTGTATCTATTTTTTCCACTCATATCCCATTACAACCCACAACAACATGATTTTCCCTATAGCTATCCCAATCCACTAGCTCTCTTCCCCTCAACCTATACAACGCAAGGAAGGGGATCACCCTTCTCTGCATGCATTCCCTTAGGCGTTCCCACTTCCCTGCAAGGCTCTAGTACATTTTGGCTAGGAATATCTCTTTTTGGGGACTCTAGGGACTTACAACTACAACAACAAAATCTCACATCAACAAGCTCGCTTGCTGTTGGGAAAATATCTTGCACATAATCTCACTTTACAAGCCTAAAAAACTACTTCTTCATGAATTTACAGCTCCAATAAGCTACCACACATGGCCACTATGGTTGCCTTCAAGCTCTATCACTCTCCCCACTCTTTTTGTCCCAAAATATGCATGTAAAAATTGCTCACAATAGTCATTCAAATTTCCCTTTTACCCATGCATGCTGGCTCACACATTCCCTAATTTTGATTGTACTTAGCCCCATGCTCTGAATAACTATGTGAAGTGAATTTTGACACCAACCCTCTTACATATGTTTAATTATTGGGGATTTGGTACACTCAAAAGGAAATCAGAATGTTTATACACAATAATGGTTTTACAAAGTAGGTTGGGATTAATACCCATGAATAATTTCCCTTTGGACCCCTTGGGCCCCTTGGATTCTCCCTTCTCCCTTGGAAACTTATCCCCCATTACTCAGTTTGTATCAGTCTGGAGCCAATGTTACATTTTTATTTTATTATTTTTCGATATACAATGTTTACATATTATATCGCTTGGATCGTGGCCATATATTGTATTTACATTATACATCGCTAAAATAGCGAATAAAAATAGGGATGTTACATTGCACCTCATATTACATAATTAATATTTATCCCACATGTGTAGTGGGTTGTAATTATATAATATAGTAATTATATAATATGACCTCATATCCTCTTTATATGGTGTGTGTGTGGATCCCATGGGAACTAAAACAGACACACTTGGGGTTTTTTCAAGGTATTTTCATGGTATGTTATTTTTTTGTGATGTTGAACTATAACATATATTATATTGGGAACTATGTAAAAACAAATTATAGATATATGTAATATCATGAAAAGTTTAAAAATCTAATGTCAAAGATATTAACAAGGATTTGGAAAATAATCTAATATCATGAAAAGTTAAAAAGTTGAAAATTCACATTATGTTTGTTCTTGAATTATGGAAAATTATACTCACATGATGTTATATAATGTAGGTGTGTTCTTTAGAAGAAAGGATGATATATTTCTCATGGTTTTCAAAGAGCCTCAATTGGATCATGAAGATAAAACATGTCATACATGATATTTGAACCCAAGTGGGGAGGATAACAATTCTTGCTCTCAACCACCCAAGCGAGACCTGGTTGACTCATGTAACTATGTAAACCATTGCCCATGATTTTCCATATTAATTCATTAAAAACATATTAAACATGGTTAGGAGGATTGATTAGGCCACATATATTATTGATTACATTGTCTAGATAATTTATTTGGCTAGAAATATACAATTATGCCTTAAGAATCCCTAATTAGGAAGTATAGATCCATATTTATTCCCAACCCATCCCAAAGGGATAGGTATTATAGATCCCAAATTTTATTGTGTAGATCTCTAATTAGGAATTATGGTTCCTTAATTAGGAATTATACATCCCCAGTAAGGGCCTAGCAAATCATAAAGCCATTTCAATCTCCAAATATTCCTTGTAGAACACTAGTTAGGCCATAAATGTCTAGATTGCAACCTAAATCCATACTTTTTTTCCTCGAGTTGTGGTGTTAGCCACAAGGCTCATTCCTAATGCACCTAAAGCATGAAATCAAACCCATGTTCCTCACATGGAAAGAGTTCTTATGGAATGCCTATGTAGTTTCCTACAAGTTTATTGGGTATGTGTTATATTATTTGCATGATTAGCTATTTTTGGTCTATTTTTGGGTGGTTTTTGACCAACGGTTTTTCAACCCATTGTAATATCATTTTTATTAAGGAATATGCAATGTTCCCCAACTTAATCGAGGAACATTACTTTGTGGAAATACACATAAAATTGAAAATTTTCTGCTAACTAAATTCTTATAGCTTACAAGCTATAAATTATACATAGATTTAACCATTAAGATACCAATAACCTAATGCATCTATAACATGTTGAATTAAACATGAATACAACTAGTTAACTCATTAAAACAACATATAATCCATTCCCATTCATAGAGTAAAAATTCATAGTAGCTAAACTCATAATTCACTCAGAAAACATATAAACACTTATCTTTTTTAAAACAGTTGTGCAACTAGTTTCTTAGGACGAACATTCCACCCAACAATGAACTTGTTGTTCCAGATATCAATAGCAAGTCACCACCAAGTTGGGATAGGAATCCATAATAAAAGGGTGTCTCTCACTGTCCACTCATAGCTCAGATATCCCCCAACCCATTGGTATTCTCCTACAATGATATTGAATTTCCTCCATTTCTCTTTCTCTTGACCTGCCCAACCCAAGGAATGTACCCCTTCACCGATCTCAGTCCATCAGGAATCACATTCATTTGTTAGGATATCCCTAGCACAAGTAACTAGGAATCTCACTATTGGGAAATCAGGGGACTCACTACTAGGAAAAATACTAGGAAAACAATAGTGGCAAGCTTTCTACTCCAGTGCAACTCAGACATCAGATCTCTTTTCAGGATTGAAAACCTAGTTCTTCTACAAGCCTAAAAAATTTCTTCTTCAATATTTATCTCCAAAAAGGCTCCATAATTCTTCTAGCCTTCTTGTTCCACCTGCAATTCTCTTCTTCCATGTTCTCTTCTTGTTGTTCATGCAAAAATGTTTCTGTAAAAACTTCTCTCTTTGGCCATATGAATTTCCTCCCCCGCCCAAGCCAATTGACTTCATACTCTACCCAATGTTGATTTTACTTAATCCCATTTTTCCCAATAACTATGGTATGTGAATTTTTACACCCACCCTCTTACATGATTTTAATGATTAGGATCTCATACACTCAATTGGAAAATAGAAGGTTGTCCCCAAATGATAATAAAATTCAGAAATATGGGTTTATATTAATACCCATAAATAATTTCCCCTTTGGGTCCCCTTTAGACACTCCTCTCTCTTTTGGAAAAATTTATTTAATTATTCACCAATACTGAGAAATTAGGGGGGTGCATCAATATTGAGCACTTTTTTACCAATTTCAATCACAACATTAAGTTATAAATTATTCCATTCACTTATGATTGCATCTAAGATATCATAAAAATATAACCATAAAAAATGCATCACATCATAACCACAGATACATGGTACACCAAAATTTTATGTGGAAACCCAAATGGGAGAAAACCACATAATTTTTTCTAATATATCAAAATATTACATTCATAGGAATCACCAACTTCCAAATTCTCCAACACCAACTAGAAGGTGGACCCAACCCCTATTTACAACTCGAACCTGGAAGAATATACAACTCCCTGAATTCTCCAGATCCAACTGGAAGGAGGCTATGACCCCCTGATTTACATGCTCCAACCTTAAGGAAGCTCCAACTTCTTGTATTCTCCAACTCCAACTAGGAGGCTATGAACCCCTTTCCTTTCCCCTTACTTCCTCCCTAAAATATAAGTGTAGACTCAACCTGTCATCGACACTGTCACTGAAAATCAACCTGTCACTAATCATCGACTTGTCATTGATAACCAACATGTCATATAACCTGTCACTGTCCTAGTTACTTTCTTTGTCATTGTCACTATCACTGTCACTATCATTATCACTATCACTATCACTATATATATCATTGATATTGATATCTCATCATCAACTAAAACCAGATCCACTCACATAGATCATATACCAAGATCACCAATCATGTGCTAAGATATGTGTTCCATAAAATCCATCAACCATGTAATAAAATATGTACCATATCATCCATAAACCATGTACCAATATATGTAAACATATACCAAATCACATCTCAAACCATGTTCCCAATATCCAAGATTCTCCTCAAACCATATGCCAAAAGCATGCCTTAAGCATGTGCCAAACCATCCAAGATATGTATCTCAAACATGTGCCAAAACATCCAAAATGTGAAGCCAACCATACACCTCAAGCATATGCCAACTCGTTAATGATATACCTCAAACAATGTTCCAATATATGCCTCAAATCATGTATCCAAGTATCCCAAAATGCACCTCATCCATGTGCCAAAGATATATGCCAATATATCAAAGATGTGTACTAACAATATGCCTCAAACCATATACCAGACATACCATACATCTAATATTTTCCTCAAATAATATGCCCAAATATCCAAAACATGCATCAGTCATGTATCAAGGAATATCCCTCAAAATGCATATAAAAACATACGTATGATTCTGTAACAGGCCTGGTGCATCAGATCACATACATTCATACCTTTATCAGTTTCAACATCCAGGGATGGACATCTTTCTCAAATATTCCTTAGCCTTGCAGGACTAACCCATGCAACCAGTGGTGCCTTGCATGACACCCTAAGCCTGACCCACGAGTGTTAGCTAAAATAGGGTTTCTCAAAAACCCTTCATTCTCCTCTATGGGTCCAAGAATTCATCTCCACCCTTTCTTTGTTGCTTCAAATTAGCTGAGATCACTTGTGTTAGAAAAGCATGATCACAGAGAAATAAAATAAAATAAATGCGGAAATAAATCACAAAAGATACAAAATACAATAGATACACAGATATACATGGTTCACCCAGTGTGGGCTATTGCCACCAGATAAATTTCCAGGTTCTTCCTTTATTATTATCCAACAAATGAAGGAATACAACCTACAACACACCCACTATAAATTACTCTTCTTTATCTCAAAGTATCCTCTCTTAGAATACAATATTCGTAATGATACATAGCCACAATAGATTTCCCTCGTAAAAGAGGGTTGTCTTATAGGAAAAAAAAACCTAACATAACTTCTATCGTCAGGTCTGCGACCTTATAATGAACAGTCCAGATTTACAATGAAATTACAATATACATTTACAAGGCAATTTTTCCTTTGGTGGCTTCTCCCTTGAACCTCCGTCGGGGGCCCGCTTGCCCCCAGACCCTGTAGAGGGGGTAACCCCCCTCTACACTCCCCGTGTGGGTGGAGTTTACATTCTTTCGGGGTGTAAAGTCTTCATGGGGTATAAACATGACTGAAAACAAAGACCTCTGAATTAGGAAGATAATCGGGCTCCACAGCCAACAACTTGCTCACTTGATATATATTCAATGAACTTGCTTGTACCAATGAAAGACTCCTTGAAGTATATTTATACTTTTCTAAGTAACACCTTTTCTTGTTTTAGGACCGACCTGTAACTTTCTTGTTGTAATTGTTTTTCTTCTTTTCCTTAATTTTGGGGTCGACTTGTCACTTCTTATTACAACCATTTATGGTATTCTTATCCATACTTCGGGGATTCCATCTTCAAGAGGGCATATATCCTTAAATGTGAGGAACCACATGTCATACCACCTATTGTTGGAAATGGCATGACGAGGAATATCCATCTATTCGAGTTTTTCATGCATGTTCCATGTCATTCATCCTCTTTTTCCTCAAACAACTTTAGGCTTCATGACCACACCTCTGGGGCTTCTCAACCACTTAACCACTTATCCATCTTTCTATGGATTCTTGTAGACTTATTGAAATATTCCTCCCATGAGGGTCATGCTTAGAGATACACCATAAGGGGACCACTTTGGAGACTTCTTCAAATACACCCATTACTTAGACTTCTTCTAGGGTTGACATCAATGATAACTAGCTATCCAACAATCTCCCCCTTTGTAATTGATGGAAACATTCATACTCTGCCTGTGACGAATGCTCCTGATATTTCTCTTTCCATATTTCTCTCCCCCTTTGACATCAATGGGGAAGGGTGACTCTCT
>JASDQU010101874.1:170578-190032 GCA_032191745.1 Picea mariana
TAACACACAACCTTAATTATGGTTTTTTCCTCTTTATCCATTCAGATATGTCCCTATCACCCCTTCTATCTAAACCTAAAAATGTTCTAAGTCATCCCTGTTAAATTCTAGTCATGTTTGTTATGGCTCCCGTTGTGCGTTTGGAGCCCAATGACTGTCAGGCATTGCTATCACACGATGATGTAGTCGAAGATTTAAAAATTCAAGGTTGGGATGCCTTCCTTAAAAGGTTCGAAGGCCATAACCTCCAGGTAGCGAGGGCTTTTGCACAAAATTTTGATGGTTGCAGAGCGAAAATTGGTGATACCCAGTTAGAGGTAATCGAGCAGTTTTTGAGTGAAGCCATAGGACTACCATCGACCGGCGAAAAATGGTTCAAAAACTCAAAAATTTCATAAGTGCCTTGGAGCCTCTTCATGACCTCCAAGAAAATCAATTGCTGCGAAAAAGGTATCCCTATTTCTTTGGTTAAATCTAGGTGGCATGGCCTTCTGTTGATCCTCAAATAATTCGTGACCTGTGAGGGTCATTATGGTTTAGTTTTCCTCTATCATATACAACTGCTGATGCATTTCATTGGTTTTCAATTAAACATGCCTTTCTATCTGTTGAGAAGCCTGTACAAAATGTCTAAAAGGTATAAGAGGTAGAGCCTCAACCCTAGTCTTTTCCACCACGACTTGATTAAAATTTTGTTGATTCACCATTTGAAAACCATGGGCGACTGCTGGGATGGATTTTTAACGATAAATGGTTTTGTTACGGTCGTTCCTATAGAAATCCCTGATTCAGATGAGACATTGATTAAAAAACAGCTTGACATTCCAATTAATGAACCAGGCTCTCTTAACAGAAACTCTCTAGATGAGAAAAGTCCAAGTCAGTCTTCACATGAGAAAAAGGTTGTTGAATCGGAGTTAGCTAAACCTCCTGTGCCTAATTTTGATGTTGTTCATAATGTTACTATGAGCCTCGATGTCAAAAAATCTTGCAAACAAATGAAACAAAAACACACAGCATTAGGGTTTCAAAATAAAAAAGCAGGTCATCTTATTTCGAGAAAATTGAGGAATTGAAATGATGCTCATTTGAGCTCGATCGGCCCGATCGAGGTCCATGTGGTCTTAGACTCCAAAATAGAATATTTCCTGGCTTTGGAAGACCTGGATTGTCAAAGAGATGGTCCTACTGAACCCTATAACTTTTTTACGAATTTGCCTCCCTGCCTCAAGTGTAACGAGGAGTTCTCGGGTATTGGGCTTGGGAAAATAACAGGTAAGGTAGATACATCCATGTATGATTGTACGTTTCATCAACATATCGTTCCTCCTGGACAATGTGATATTTTTTTACACTGGAGTGAATGATATTACACTAATATACCCATCCTTCAGGCTCAGATTAAAAAACTCACAACTCAAAGAGAATCGTTGAGACAAGAAAATCTCGACCTCAGAGTAAACAAAGAGAGGAGGGCTAAACACCTTAAGAGGAAAGGGAATATAGTGATAAAAAATGCAAACAATGTTAAAGCCATAATCAATTCTGAGCTACCCTGATCCATCTTTAGTCAATTGTTGAAATGGTAAAACGATTTTCCTCTTATTATATTCATGTTGTCTATTTTGAATCGAATCAGTTTGAAATTAGATTTTGTTTGCTAAGATAATACTAGCTACAAAATCTTTTGATTCTATAGCCAAGTCATTTTTAAATAAATTTTTTTATTAGAAATTCTCTAACTCATTCTTTTTTTGTTTTCAGGGAATAATAGATCTTGATGTTTATCATCTGGTGGAAACATGTTCGATTTTTCATTGGAATGATTAATTTTTCCCTTCTCTTTTTTCTTTTGTAAATTTTTTTAGTAATTTTTGGGAAAAATCAACTCAGTTATGAGTGGTTGTTAGCCCTCTATTTTTGTAAATATTTTTAATCTCATGAGATCCTATCCTATCCTAGGAGATAGGGAGATGGGACTTCAAAACACTTTAAATACTCTTCATTTTATAAGGAAAAAACATATTTTTTGCGTGGAACAGGTTATGGACAAATGATTTCAGAACTTCATGGCATAGCTTATAACAATTCAGCGTTAGACCAATGTGAATGTTGTATCATTTATGTTTTGTCTCTATTATTTTGGAATAGTAATGTGTTGTATAGCTTTAGTTTGTATGGCATGTGATATTCCATTTTATTTGATATTTTAAATGTTGTCTTTATTTATTGTTTTAGTTAATTATCACTGTGATCATCATATCAATTATTAGATCATGATTTTTATTTGATGTGAGTTGATAGATAATATGCACATTTTACATTAAGATTTATATTACTGTGATCGTTCATAATTATAAGATCATCATGTATACTTGTTTGTCATTTTGTTCTCATATTTTTCGCTGCCAACAAACATCCAGAGTTTGTTCTAGAGGCATCATTATCAGCCTGGCATAGATTTTTCTTACAAGCAGAATAGATGGCGTATCAGACTGCATAGAAGACATAAACATGATATAAAACTCAGGTTAGCTTTATTTCTATTTAATTTTTGTCATTTTATGTACTAGTGAAACAAGAAATTTTTAGATTGGCTTTGACCATGTGTACATCCTTGTTTCATAACTTAGTTAATTCAAGTTTTATTATATTTATAATGAGAAAATAGAAAATACAAAAATGTTCTTTCTTTATCTGCTTCTAGAAACAATTATCTTTACATTGATTTTGCAAGGCTTTCATTAAAACTTGCAACCTGGAAATTCCGTTCATAAGTGATATGTTCATACTTTCTTTTTCTGTTTAATATGTTTGTAAATAATTAGATTAAAGTTCATAGATTATTATAGTTTTAGTATTAGATAGTTTTCCTCTTTTTTGTTTTTTTGTTTTAGGAACTTAGTTGGATAACAAAGCCATTAAACCTGTCAGAATAGGTTACACCAAACAACTTGGGTTATTTAGAAAACCCCAAACCAGACTTATTCTTCTAGTTGACGGCATGTCAATTTTTCCCGTCAAAAAATGGCGCTAGAAGGAGGGCCTGAATTCAATTGATGGCACGTGGAATTCACAAGACTCCTCCCCCACACACTCACTCCCCTGTCGTAACACGTAGTCATTCAGAAAAAAATGTTACACTTGAAACAACAACTACCTCAAACGATAATCCTGAGTTTCTCGTTGAACTAGTGACACTAGCTCCTCAAGGGGCCGACGTCCAAGAAATTGTTTGTCAGTCACTTATAAGGACACATAGTGCCTTGGACCGTATCAAACAACCTGGTAGGCCTCTTAATAAACCCTTAGATTTATCGGATATCCGATAGCAACTTGAAGGAACTTGTCTACTCTCAAATCCCCTAGGAGATAATACCACCAATCCTACCGAAACACTTATTCTTGGAGCCGGAGGGTCTGGTATCCCAACTTCACCTCCTATTTCATATCCATCCTCTTTAGGAGGAGAGTCATCTGATGAAGGTAGTTCCTCGTTTGAATCACCTCGGCCTTTGACACCACCAACACACATGGAAAACCAAAACAATCCTGCCAGACCTTGGATCGATCAAGATGTCATGGATGTACCTAGACCTCAATACCCATTACCAAAACACCCGGATAAATGGTTGCATAAATTTGATCCAGATTCTAAATAATCTACTGAAGATCACATAAAGAATTTTATGTTGGACATTAGACTCCGAAGTATAGAGAATGAATATGTAGTATGCATACTCTTTCTTTATACATTCGTGGGAAATGCCTCCATGTGGTATTTCGCCCAACAACCCCAAACCATTGTCTCTTGGGACAAGTTTGAAACTTGTTTCTTAGAGAATTTTGGAGATGATAAATCTCCTGAAGTCTTGATTATGGATTTCTCCAGCCTAAAAAGGAACCCTAAGGAGAAATTAAAAGATTTTAACCAAAGATTTCTTATGTTAAAGAATTGAATTCCCACATATTCAATGCCCACTGAAAGTCTAATTGTCGCATATTACACCAAATCTCTACACAACAACATAGCAATTTGGGTCAAAAGGTCTAAGAAGAACACACTGCTAGAATCCTTTGAGGGGGAAAGCCAAATCGAAAAGGATATATTAATCTTAAAAGACAATCTCAATAGTGAAGCTGAAACAACTTCATCCTCTAAAAAGAAAATAGAAATCCTCTCCCCAAGCCAAAAGTCAACCTGAAACTGTAGACTTAGAAAGCTTGTAGAAAGATTTCCAAAAACTATCAAATCAAGTCATGGACTTGAAGAGATCAGCGGAGGAGAAATCCTCAAGAAAAGGAAGTTTTAAACCTCCTTTCAGAAAACCTTTTCCTCCCAATTGGCCAAATCCGACCACTGAAGGTCTCAATTTCGAAAGCTTGCAGTATTCTTTGCAAACTATTCTAGAAGCACATGATAATCCCGTTTTTGCCCCTCCTGAAAGTTTCGAAGATGTAGCTGAGGAAGAAGTACCAGAAGAAGAAGATTCATCCCCCAATATCTTCGGTCACTTCTCTGACAGTATTTTCCAAGCAAATTTTGAAACTGTCCACCCCTACAACACAAGAAGAAAAACACAGAACAAACCTTCTTCTAAAGCAAGTAATAATGTGCTTCCAAATCAGTCGCAGCAAGATGAAATTAAACAAATTTTAGCAGCCCATGTTTTAGAATACGATTTAATTGAAGATTTGAAAAAACTGAGGGCTAATATTTATGTTTTCAAGTTGCTGAAATTTCCCCTTATTCTGTAGAAAATGCTTGAAAGTATAGAAGAAAATAGTAAGAACAACAATCCTAGCAGCAAGAAAAATGTAGAAATTGGTTCTAAAACAGACAAAAAGATCCCAACTAAAACAACATCTAAACCTCCAGATAAAAGGGATTTAGCTGAAAAAACTATATCAAATGTAGATAAAACTATTTCAGGGACAACGACAAAAAATCAACAGAATTTTGTTGTTAACAAAATCTGGCGCATCATCAAATGTAATGTCTTTATCTATTTTTCAAAAAATCAACGTAGAATTTCAACCTTCTAATCTCAAAATCATTCAGCTTGATCGAACAAACGTTAAGGTAATCGGTGAACTTAAGAATGTTCTGGTTAGGTTATCTTCTAATTCTAAAGTTCACCAAATTATTGACATCATTGTTGTTGACATCCATGAAGTCTATGGTTTGTTTTTAAGCAAGGACTGGTCTGTACAACTGCATGGTTACTTTGCCACAAATTGGCCTCATTTGTTGGTGTCGGAAAATGGACAGCACAATAAAATTAGGATAAATCATGAACGCTATATCAAGCACATCGTGATGGATCTAAATGATGCAAACAAACCTTTTACCGCATCTACTAATTCATTTGAAATGCAGGGAATGAATACCTTCTTTGGTAACTTCATGACCGAAAGTTCCCCTATCACTAATCCAAGTCAACAATAAGAAATTATGACCTATACTCAGTCATCAGCTTTGCCAAGTGTGCAAAACATTGCTGATGAAGCTTAGATCTAGTCGTTGTACTTTGATGGATCCAAATCCAAAGAAGGATCTGGTGCAGGATGTGTACTCATAGATCTTGCAGGTAATAAGACTTTCATTGCCTATCGATTAGAGTTTGAGTGCACTAATAACACCGCTGAATACAACACACTTTTACAAGGGATTATGAAAGATTTAGATATGGACGTACGAAATTTAATGGTATTCGATGATTCAAAGATTGTGGTTAGGCAAGTAAGAAACTCCATACATTGCTTATCACCACATCTGAAAAGTTACCAAACTGAGGTATGGAGCTTAATGAATTTTTTTTCAGCATTTAACATAAATTCCACTCCTAGACTAAGTAATTCAGAGGTTTATTTATTGGCTAATGTCACTTCTAAACTATTTCCCACATAAGGTCTTTCTCCTAATGCATTTTCGATTAAATTGTTGTTTAGGCCATCGATCCCGGACAACATCACTAATTGGAGAGTGTTTGATGATGACCAACATATCATCAACTTCTTTCATATGAAGGACACCTTCCAAGGTGCAATCATCGATGAAGGCACTCACGATGAAAACCTCTGCAACTTCACGGTAATATCAGATCCTAGATCTCCTGAATCGACATCTGATATGGTAAACTCTATTCCCAGATCCGTTATAAGACTAGAGAGGTTTTATGACTTGCATGATAAGTTTAGAGGGTCAGTTAATTGTAAAACAAACAATTCTTCTTTGACTTATGAGACGGTAAACTTAGGGACTAAGGAAAATCCTCAAAATATTAATTTGGGAATGAGATGCTCCGAGAAAGAACGATCTGCCTTTATAAAATTGTTTAAAGAATTTAAAGATGTTTTTTCCTAGACATATGATGATTTGAAAAATTTTTACCCTAATATAATACAACATGTCATCCCCATGAAACCAAAAACTCAGCCTTTTCAACAAAAATTAAGAAATATGCACCCCAAATTAGAACCCACCGTCAAGAAATAACTGAATAAATTACTAGATGCAAAGATAATTTTCCCGGTGAGACACACACAATGGGTGTCTAATCTAGTTCCTGTAAGGAAGAAAAGTGGTGAAATTTGACTCTGTGTCAACCTTCGTAACTTGAACTGAGCGTCTGATAAAGATAACTATCCTGTTCCTCCAATGGAACAAATCCTTCAGCAGGTATCTGGTTTAGAAAGACTATCTCTGTTAGATGGTTTTTCAGGATATAACCAGGTTCTCATGTCTCCCCCAGATCAACTCAAGACCACTTTTCGTACCCCATGGGGGACTTATGCCTACAAGAAGATGCCTTTAGGGCTTATAAATTCTGGGGCCACTTTCCATAGAGAAATGGACATTGCTTTTCGTGGTCTCGTAAATCAATCAATAGTGGTCTATCTTGATGACGTTACCGTTTTCTCTAAAAACGAGAAAGATCACTTGTCTCACCTTAGGGTTGTCCTAGAACGATGTTGAAAGTATGGCATATCCCTCAACCCTAAGAAATCAGTATTTGCAGTAGATCAAGGAAAACTACTTGGGTTTATAGTGTCCAAAGACAGAATGATTATTGACCCAGAAGGAACCCAAGCTATTGCTAAACTCTCCCCTCCCTCTTCCAAAAAATCCATGCAATCCTTTTTAGGCAAGATTAACTTCGTCAGAAGATTTGTCCCAAGTTTATCAGAAATGGTAAGGCTTTTATAAAATTTAATTAAAAAGGATGTTTAGTATCATTGGGGACCCAAAGAAATTCAAGCTTTTAATTCTATTAGAAAAGCAATAGTAGAAGCTCCTTCCTTGATGAGCCCCAATTTTTCCCAAGATTTCACTCTTTACACTTTCGCCTCTAATCGATCTTATGCTGTTGTGTTAACATAAAAAAATGTTGAAAGCAATGAAATACCCATTGCCTTCATGAGATCATCTTTCAAAGGGGCAGATCTAAATTTCCCAGCTGTGGATCAACATGCATATGCTCTTTTTAAAGTAGTGAAACACTTCCAGTCATATCTGTTGAAATCCAGAACTAAAGTCATCGTTCCTTACTCGACTGTGAGAAACTTGTTGGTACAAAAGGAATTGGGTAAAAAAAAACCAAATTGGATGACGTCATTACCAGAATATGACCTTGAAATAATTCCCGCACAAATTGTTAGAGGTCAAGGCCTATGTAAACTAGTGGCTGATTTAGTTGAAGGACAAGAAAGTCAAATTAACATCTCAACTGTAAATCAGCACAATAGGAAACAAATCAGCTGTACACAAGTTGTTGCCAATTCCTAGTATGATGATATTAAATTTTATTTAACACATGGATCTGCTCCCCGCTATGTTGATCCTAAAAATAGAAGAGCACTAAGACTGAAATCTGCATCTTTCCAGTTAATAAATTATGTCTTATTTCGAAAGAATTTTGATGGTGTTCTTATGCGATGTTTGGAAAAGGATGAAGCAAAGAAGGTACTATATGAACTTCATGCAGGTGAGGATGGTGTTCACTTCGGTGGGGACACCGCCGCTCATAAGGTGTTAAGAGCTGGGTACTATTGGCCCATGTTATTTAAAGATGCCCATGCGTTGTGTCGTAAATGCATAATTTGCTAGAAGGTTGTGGGACAGGTGAAAAATGAAGCATTCCATTTGCAGCCTGTTACTGTAGATTCACCTTTTCAACAGTGGGGTATTGACATCATAGGACCAATTAACCCTTCTTCCTCACAACAACACAAATATATCATTACGACAATGGACTATTTTACCATATGATCCGAAGCCACACCTTTGAAAGTGGTAAACACGAATCAGGTAGTATCCTTCCTTAATTCGCATATCATTACTCGATTCTTTGATAACACATATTATTTCTCATCCCTGGATATGAATGTGTTTTCTTTAGAAAAATATATTAAATTTAAATATTCTGCCAGCTACTACCCCCAAGGAAATGGTCCAGCAAAATCAACAAACAAAAATTTGATCAAGATGATTAAGAGGACAGTTTTTGAAAACCACAAGAACAGGCATAACGCACTATTTAATGCACTCTAGGCTGATAGAGTGACACCAAAAACCTTTGTTGGTAATTCCCCTTTCTTTCTCGTCTGCTGGAGAGAAGCAATTCTACCCCCTCATGTTTTACTTCCATCTCTACAATTATCGTAGAAAGTCCAAGAAGAGGACTGCCCTCCTCTGGAAAGTCGAATTAATGCCTTGTTAAAACTGGAGGAAGTTAGAGCACAAGCAAAGTAGAAGCTGGATCAGCATCAACAGATTGTAAAAAGATGGTTTGATTCAAACTCTTCTTCAAATAGGAACTTCAAGGTAGGAGACTTGGTTCTCAAATGGGATAAACAGCACGAGGGAAAGGGGGAACACACCAAGTTCCAGAATCTGTTGTTGGGACCATTTGTAATTACTGAGAAACTAGGTCCCAACTCCTTCCATGTACACAATTTGGAGGGACAACCAGACACTTTCCCAGTGAATGGCCAAGCTCTCAAAAGATATTTCTCTTGATAATTCTAGATGCATCTCTCTATACATATTTTTCTTCTTTATTTTTCTTTTTGTCTTTTGATTTTGGTTCTTTTCATTTTGTTGGTTTTCGCTGGTTCTTGAATAACATTATGTATAGGTAACCACTTAGTTCATGAAAGGAAACCAGAAGGCTCATCATAAAGAAACAGTCGAGGTCATTTCAAAGCATCAGTGTTGTAAATTGCCGAAACTCAGACTAGCAAAGGAAACTTTGTGTTCAAATAGTCTTCCTGGTTTCACTTTATAATCACGAGAGGATACGATCATCATTAAAACTCTTTACGCTGTCCCTGTTTTTAAAGAAAACAACTCAAGTATGCCTTCCTGTCCTCGAAAATTTATTCTTATCAGAAAAATAAGTTCAGATCATGATGAAGGCCATCAAATAAGAAATTAAATTGAAAAATATAAAGTTGTTCGAAGTCTGAAATTTTCAGCATCACCCCGCTCTCCTGAAGATCATAAAGTTTATGTCAAATTGTAAATAACTTCTAGAGAGTTGAAAGCACTGTGAAGTGTGGGAAGTGTCTGTAAACCCACCGATATACTGAACAGGTCTATAGGCAGCGGGTAAATTCATGCATGATGCCAAGGCAACTTTGTCAGGGTGCTGAATAGGCCTGCTGGCAGTGAAGCAATGTCGAGTTCAAGAAAATTATCAGGTATAACTTTTGGTATTAATCGTAAAATGTCCTTCATCTTGAATTGATATTTCTTGGACAGGGTAGAGGTGTCAGAGTGGGTAAATTGACATCCCTTCTGAGGATATGGATGCCTAATGGCAGTAGTGGCCCTGTCAACAGTATTGGAGTCAGTTGCTTAAATGTCATCTCACTCGTAATTAAAACTTGTTACCAGATTGCATTCAGACAGGAACACATCTGACACTAGACTGTGTGTTTTTTATTTTTATTTTGATCGGAATGCTTGACTTGTTGTCAATTGTTCTTTAATTTTTTAATCATTCTGATCTGTCCTAACATGAACTCTCTGGTGATGCAGAAATAACTGCTTCACCCAGTAAGTTGCCACTATTGGAAGCCATACACGATTTCGTTATTTGAACAAGAAATTACATTTTCTATAGCTGCCTTCAGCTCATCTTGTAAATATTATAATTTTGAGATGATTACTGGTTTAGATAAGGTTTTCATTAATTATTTAAGTTTGCATTTTTGTTTTGTTTTATGTTTGATTCATGACTGAAAGCATGAAGAAAACATGAAAACTTAGCTCCATAGTATATTTCTATACAAGGCATTCCTTTTAAGGGTCATCATGCTTATATACATTTTAAATCCAACACTTGATTGACTTATATTTGGAATGTTTTGGATATTAATACAATTTTTATATGATAAGTTTGGTTTGCATTTGAATTATGAGGATTTTTTGTTTTGATATATTTAAACCCTTTGAAAAAATAATAGTTGTGCTAGTAGTCATGTTAATCAATGCGCAACTGTTGTACTCTGTACTTTACTTACCTTGCTGGCACAGTGAACTAATGAGCCTCTCATTACGGGTATAGGTTATCGATTCTATGTTACAGACTTTCATTGCCAGGAATGGTAAAGCTCTATGACCAAACCCTCGTTGTTCATGCTATGATAACACACAGCCTTCGTTATGGTTTTTTCCTCTTTATCCATTTGGATCTGTCCCTATCACCCCTTCTATCTAAACCTAAAACTGTTCTGCGTCATCCCTATTAAATTCTAGTCACGTTTGTTATGGCTCTTGTTGTGTGTTTGGAGCACAATGGCTATTAGGAATTGCTATCATAGGACGATGCAGTCGAAGATTTAAAAAGTCAAGGCTGTGATGCCTTCCTTAAAAGGTTCGAAGGCCATAACCTTCAGGTAGCAAGGGATTTTGCACAGACTTTCGATGGATGCAGAGCGAAAATTGGTGATACCCATTTAGAGGTAACTGAGGAGTTTGTGAGTGAAGCCATAGGATTTCCATCCACCGGCAAAAAATAGTTCAAAAACTCAAAAATTCAATAAGTGCCTTGGAGCCTCTTCATGACCTCCAGGAAAATCAATTGTTGCAAAAAAGGTATCCCTATTTCTTTGGTTAAATCTAGGTGGCATGGCCTTCTGTTGATCCTCAAACAATTCGTGACCTGTGAGGGTCGTTATGGTTTAGTTTTCCTCTATCATATACGACTGTTGATGCATTTCATTGGTTTTCAATTAAACATGCCTTTCTATTTGTTGAGAAGCCTATACAAAATTTATAAAAGGTATAAGAGGTATAGCCTCGACTCTAGTCTTTTCCACCACGGCTTGATTAAAATTCTGTTGATTCACCATTTGACAACCATGGGCGACTGTTGGGATGGATTTTTAACGAGAAATGGTTTTGTTATGACTGTTCCTATAGAAATCCCTAATTCAGATGAGCCATTGATTAAAAAACAGCTTGTCATCCCAATTAATGAACCAGGCTCTCTTAATAGAAACCCTCTAGATGAGATAAGGCCAAGTAAATATTCACATGAGAAAAAGGTTTTTGAATCAAAGTTAGCTAAACCTTCTGTGCCTAATTTTGATGTTGTTCAGAACGTTACTATGAGCTCCGATGTAAAAAAATATTGCAAACAAATGAAGCAAAAACACACAACATTAGGGTTTCAAAAAAAGAGAGCAGGTCGTCTTATTTTGAGAAAATTGAGGAATCAAAATGATGCTCATTTGAGCTCGATCGAGGTCAATGAGGTCTCAGACTCTGAAATAGAATATTTCCTAGCTTTGGAAGACCCATATTGTCAAAGAGATGGTCCTACTGAACCCTATAACTTTGTTATGAATTTTCCTCCCTGCCTCAAGGGTAAGGAGGAGTTCTCGGGTATTGGGCTTGGGAAAATAACAGGTAAGGTAGATACAACCATGTATGACTATACGCTTCATTATTGTTCCTCTTGTATAGTGCAATGTTTGTTTACACTGGATTGAACGGTATTCACTAATATACCCCTCCTCCAAGCTCGTATTAAAGCACTCACAGCTCAAAGCGAATCACTAAGACAAGAAAATCTCGACCTCAGAGTAAACGCAAAGAGGAGGGCTAAACGCTGTAAGAGGACAGGGAATATAGTGACAAAAAACACAAACAATGTTAAATCCATAATCAATTCCAAGCTACCCTGATCCATGTTTAGTCAAGCGTTGAAATGGTAAAATGATTTTCCTCTTATTATATTCATGTTGTCTATTTTGAATCGAATCAGTATGAAATTAGATTTTGTTTTCTAAGATAAGACTGGCTACAAAATCATTTGATTATGTCGCCAAGTCATTTTTAATTTTTATTTATTTATTAGAAATTGACTAACTTATTCTTTTTTCATTTTCAGAGAATAATATATCTTGATGTTGATCATCTAGTGGAAACATGTTCAATTTTTCATTGGAATGATTAGTTTTTCCCTTCTTTGTTTTCTTTTGTAAAAACTTTTATTAATTTTTGGGAAAAATCAACTCAATTATGAGTGGTTGTTAGCCCTCTATTTTTGTAAATATTTTTGATCTCATGAGATCCTATCCTATCCTAGGATATAGGGAGATGGGACTTCAAAACACTTTAAATACTCTTCATTTTAGAAGGAAAAATTAGTTTTTTCCTAGAACAGGTTATGGACAAATGATTTTACAACTTCATGGCAAAGCTTATAACAATTCATCTTTAGACCAATGTGAATGTTCTCTCATTTATGTTTTGTCTCTATTATTTTGGAATAGTAATGTGTTGTATAGCTTTAGTCTCTATGACATGTGATATTCCATTTTATTTGATATTTTAAATGTTGTCTTTAATTGGTGTTTCAGTTAATTATCACTGTGATCATCATATCAATTATCAGATCATGTTTTTTATCTGATGTGATTTGATAGATAATATGAACATTTTACATTAAAATTTATATTACTGTGATCATTCATAATTATAATATCATCGTGTATACTTGTCTGTCATTTTGTTCTCGTATTTCTGGCTGCCAACAAACATCTAGAGTTTGTCCTAGATGCATCATTATCAGCCTGGCATAGATTTTTCTTACAGGCAAAATAGTTGGAGTATCAGACTACATAGAAGACTTAGACATGATATAAAACTCAAGTTAGCTTTATTTCTATTTAATTTATGTCATTTTATGTACTAGTGAAACATGAAATTTTTAGATTGGCTTTGACCATCTGTACATCCTTGTTTCATAACTTAGTTAAGTCAAGTTTTATTATATTTATAATTAGAAAACATAAAATACAAAAATGTGCTTTCTTTATCTTCTTTTGAAAACAATTATCTTTACATTGATTTTTCAAAGCTTTCATTAAAACTTGCAACCTGTAAATTATGTTCATAAGTGATATTTTCATACTTTCTTTTTTTGTTTAATATGTTTGCAAATAATTAGATTTAATTTCATAGATTATTATAGTTTTAGCATTAGATAGTTGTCCTCTGTTTTTTTTCTTTTAGGAACTTAGTTGGTTAATGGAGCCATTAAACCCGTCAGAATAGGTTACACCAAACGACTTGTGTTATTTAGACAACCTCGGATTGGACCTATTATTCCAGTTGATGGCACGTCAAATTTTCCCATCAACAGTTGGTCATCTTTGTTTTCCCATCTAACGCTGGGTGATGCATTGTACTAAGATTTAAATTTGTCCCAAAGCCTTTAAAGAAACCTTTCCAAAAATTGGATGTGAATTTTGGATCTCTTCCTGAAATGATTTACTTAGGTACCCCATGTAACATCACAACTTATTTCATGTAGATTTGTGCAATTATTTTTTCCTTGTTCCCGGTCTTTACTGGAATAAAATGTGCAGCCTTAGTCAATTTATCCACCACTACCATATTGGAATCATGTTGCTTCACTGTTATGGGCAACTTTGTAATAAAATAAATTGTAACCACTTCACATTTCCACTCAAGAATGGGCTATGTATTTAGCATCCCATCTATATGTATATGATCTATCCTCACCCTCTAACACTCTAGGAAATTAGCGATATAATTAACTACTTCTTTCTTCATTCCGGGCAAAAAGTATTAGCTTCTCACAACTGCAATTGATTTATGATATCCTAGGTGCCTAACATATGACACATTGTGCATTTTCCTCATGATTGTGTTCTTCAACTCAACAAAATTTGGCACATACATTTTCTCTCTGTACATGAGTATTCCATCCTTTTTCATCTCATAATAATTAAATTTCTATTGTAAATTGTCTCATTGTAATTTCTCTTTTATTTTTAAATAGTGCTAATTTGAATTTGCAGGTTCTAAAATTCTATCTTTTAAATCTCTAATGTACATGTTGATGGTTGAAATATGCATTTCATGAGCTCTTTTCTTGAGTGAATCATCCACCTAATTTTCCTTTCCTTTGATATGTTTAATCTCAAACTCATATTTACTCATAAATTCAAGCCATCTAGTTTTCCTGGAATTTAATGTTGGCTAGCCGAACCAATGTTTCAGACCACATTGATCTATCCTTGGCTTAAATATTGTCCCCATGAGGTAATTTCTACATATTTTTAGTACATAAACAATGGTTGTTAATTATAGATCATGGGTAGCATAATTTATTTCATGCTCTTTTAATTTTCGGAACTCATAGCATACCACATGATATTTTTGAGTGAGGAATCCACTGAGACCTTTCTTTCATGCATCAGTGCACACCACAAAATATTCATCTGGATCCGCAATATTTAAGATTTAAGCACTTGTTAAAATACCTTTCAATTGCTGAAAAATTTCTGCACACTTGCGATTCCATTCAAATTTTACTCCCTTATTTTTCAAAGAAGTGATTGGACTTGCAATCTTTGAGAATCCTTTTATGAATCTTCGGTAATAACCGACAAGAAACATGAACGACCTTACCTCTATAACATTTCTTGGTGTTGGAAATCCTCTAATGACCTCTATCTTTTTGGGATCCACTGTTATCCCATATACTGAAGTAAAATTCCCCAATTAGTGAATCTTCTTTTGATAAAAGATGCACTTACTTAGTTTGGAATACAACTTATTCTCTCTTAAAACTTGAAGCACCATTCTCAAATGTCTCTCATGTTCCCCTCTTGTCTTTGAGTAGATGAGTATATCATCTAGGAACACAATTACAAACTTGTCTAGGTACTCCTTGAACACTCTATTCATTAGGCACAGGAAAACAACTGGGGCATTTGATAGTCCAAATGGCACTACCATAAATTCATAATGCCCATATCTTGTTTTGAACATTTCCTTGATGATATCTTCTTATTTATAATCACTTGATTATAACCTGATCCCCATTCAATCTTGGAAAATATCCTTGCACCTTTTAGCTGATCAAATAAGTCATCAACCATTGGCAAGGGATATTTTTTCTCTATGTTTACCTTATTCATCTGTCAAAAATCAATACATAATCTTAAGGTTTCATCTATATTCTTCACAAAAAGAATCGGGGCACCCGAGGTGACACACTTTGGTGTATATACCCATTTTTAATATCTCTTCAAGTTGCATCTATAACTCCTTCAATTATGGTGTTCCCATTCTATAAGGTGTATTAGAAATTGGGGCATCCCCTAGCACCAAATCAATAAAGAAATCAATGTCCCTCTTTGGTGCTAGTCCTAGGATTTCCCCAAAAACATCTTCAAAATCCCTCAAGAACGGATTGTATTCAATACTTGGCATTTCATCCTTGGCTTCCTCTTCTATATGGGATACAAAAATCTCACACCCTTTTCTAAAAATCTTCTTCAGTTGCATGGCTTAAATTTCTCGAACAACTACAACTCTTGGAATTCCTTGAACCTTGCCTTTTTCCCCTACTTCATCAATAAAAGTGATTGTATTGTTGTAATAGTCTAGAACAACACAATGTTTTTCCAGCTAATCTATGGCAATTCGACAATCATATGAACCCAATGGTATGATGTTTACATCTACCTTTGTGCTGATTCCATTCATGTCTATTGGGAAATATTTAACCAACTCACTGATTTTCCTCTTATCCCGTAGGGACAACTGAACTAACCAAGATTTCTCATACTTACTTCTTTGTAAATGAAATATTTCAACAATGTTAGAGTTTTTGTAACTATGGCTAGCTCCTGAATCAATCAAAATTGTTATGGGATGATTATCAATCTTACCTTCTACTTCGATCATGAGGGATTGATATTGTCCTTGCATGTTTTACAAGGATGCATAAATCCTTGGAATTTTCCTTCCATATATTCGACTATTTCATCCTCCTGAATGTTTTGAAAAATCCTCATTCTTTATCCTTTGTGAGGGAAGTCCCTATATAAGTGATTTTCCTCACATCCCCAACATTGTATAGGTTGTTGCCCTGGTATTTTCCCAAATTGATCCGAATGTATGAGAGAAATGAAATGAAACACATATCTATATAATTAACATAGATATATAGAGAACAATAACAAAGATACAGTGGAAATTAAATTCTATTAGATAAGAAAACTATTGAAACTATAAAATGCAGAATGGAAACAATCTTGCTCGAATGGTGGTAGCTAATCTCTGAGAAGAGATGTGGCGGCTATGTGCATTTGTTTGAGAAAATTACAATGAGGCCTCTGGGACTTTTTAGGATCAAGAAGTAAACTGAAAACCCTATACATCCAAAATCCTAACCCTAGGAGATGAAGTGCCAAAATTCATGTGGGCCTCGATGGGGTAAGTTGGTACATCAACTTCCTGGGGTCGTAACTTTTTCATACTATCTTTGTTTTAGGAACATGATAGCTTGTTGGAAAGGTCTATCTGAGGAATGCAAGCTATTCCATCATACTTTGACTCCATCTATAGTGTATATGTGGCGGGCAAAAAAAATGTTGTTTAGGGCCTCAAAATAGCCCCGGACGTTTGGGACCCCAAAAGATAGAAAACAACTACCAAGATGAAAGTTTTATGTGAGCCAACTGGAAGAGGTGGGTGGCCACCGATATCCACCTAGATAAAAAATGAATCTATTGTCTTGTGATCATTTTTGGTTGATTGTTCTTGTTGATTTGCTTGTGAGGTATTCTTGAAAAATGGTGGCTTAAAACCTTTCTACCTTTGATCCATTTTTCCTTTCATCTTGTCATTCCAAGATTTTTTTAAAAATGGCCTCCCTTTGTTCTTCTCATAAATATAATTTTCTCTCCGTATGGATTCCTCCAAAGTCTTGGGGTCATCATAATGTATCTTATCACTATAGAAAGAGAGTGATCCAGTCAAAAACCTTTTGATTTTGACATTCACATCCTTTATGAAGCCAACATACTTCAACAACTCATAGAACCTATTCTCATATTCATCCATTGTCATGCTTCCCAATTTAAGTTCAAAGAAATCTTTCATGTTCCTTTCATAGTAATTCTCTTACAAATATTTCTCCTAGAAATATTCTCTTAACTACCTCCATGAGTCCCTCTTCTCATCAAGTTTCTTTGATTTCTTAAGATGATCCCACCATATAGATAAATTTCCTTGCAAGTGGTAAGTTTCAATTATAGTTTCTAACTTGGAGGGATAATCATGCAACTAGAAATATTTCTTTATTTCCGAGAGCCAAGACTTGGCATATTCTCCCTTCCTGTTCTCACCATTGAAAGTTGGTGGCTTGATTTTCCCGAGTTCACCTTCAAAGATGTCTGTCTCAAGCCTCCTCCTCTGCCTCCTAATAAGAGTCACACTTGGGCTACTTCATATCCCTGAACTTGCATGAGCTCTCCTATTGGATTTCCATATGGAATGATGACGCCTACTCATACTTCTTAATTTCATGTCACTCCCATTCTCATCCCTTTCGTTATGGGATCTAGATGTTGTCACATGTCTAGCACTATCCACTTATTTTGTGTCAGATTATTTATCGAATTTCCTATGTAGCATATTCAAAATATGTAGTATCTCTTCTTGAGTTTTCACAATCTTCTCATTATCTTCCCTATAGGTCCGGACTTATCTATGTAGGATTTTCATAGTTATAGGATTCTTCCTACCTCTTATTCCATTAGATTTTGTCTCAGCATTTCCCATGTTGACATGTATCCCTCTAAATTCCTCTTTGTGGTTGTAGGACCCTTGGGAATCATCCATGCCTATGGTTCTCATATAGGAACCAAACCACTCTCATTTACCTCTAAATTCTACAAGAAAATGTGCATGTAAATAAATTTCTATTAGAAAAAAATATGTATACATACATAGTCCTGGAAAAAAAATGTATAAATTGTATACTCTTTAATGCCACCAGTCATATTATTTTGAGTTGAATGTTGGAAGATTGGTTGTTGTCATTGATGTCAACCCTAGTCATTGGTTTTGGACCACAAAATTGATATGGTATTTGGACATGAAGGGAAATGCACATGCAGATACAACACCCATGGATGGATAGTATACATCATATTGTTTCCGGTGGTATGTGGCACGTCATGTGGGTCCTCATGGTTGAGGAGAAATGAATTTTTGAAGATGACAAAGTGAATTGAAGAAGGAAATACAGGTCACCCTGAAGACAATTAAAGAAAATAATTACAAAATAAGAAAGTGTCAGGTCAGACCTAATGTTAAAAGAAAGTGAAATAAATGGTATAAATACATATCATTATACATTCATATAAGTCTAATGACAGAGGAAATCAGAAGTAAAGAAGGTCAGATTTCAAGGGAGGATGAAGTCTAAGGTATGTTATTTACAAGTCATCTTACCATTTTCACTATAAATTTTTTGATAGAATGATTCAGATGGTGAAATTGATATAGTATTGAGAATACATATCAAGGTACTTGTGGTAAAAAATTTAGCTCTTTATTCACTACAAGTTTGGAGATACACTCTGTGGAAGATATGGTTTTTGACTAGTCCTGAAGCTAGTCAATAAACATGTGTTTCGGGTAAAAAAGTCATAACTTATTCATAGAGAATCCAAATTACGTGAGACCAATTTAATTGGAAAGAATACAAACTTTAGTTTCTTTTGTGAGAGTTTCAGAATCTAATGTTAAATATTGAGCGCAGGGCATTCCGTACAAGTTCTCTCTCCTGAATAAACCAGAATTGAACAAGGTCTACCATTCTGTCTATAATTTATTTTTGGGGAGGTTTCAAGGAGTGAAAATTCAAGAAGATTTAGAGAATACATTGATTAATATTATCTATAGGATTAGAGTATTCCAAGAATTGAATAATTGTATAAGTTGAAGAAGTCTCAGGAAGCATTATCAGGTTTTATGTGATGGTTGGTTGATGGTGATGATTTAATGTAAAGTTTTATTATCTCTCATATATTATTGGGTGGAAGGAAGGGGAAAGGATGGAGATTTCAACCCTCTCTTGATATTGGAGGATTTTATGTTCCTCTTGGAG